>CM040241.1:239144290-239307552 GCA_022545495.1 Chrysanthemum lavandulifolium | reverse complement strand
AAAACCAAGTAAACACTAATCTACACATCTAAAGTTTGAAACTTGATGCAAAAAACTTAAACTTTAACACTAAATAAACCCTTAACCACAAGAATCTTGAGTTTATAAGTGTAAAAACTAAAGCTTTTAGGCGTATGAAAAGTTAAGCATATAAATCCACGCGTATAGTATTCCCCTCCAAAAACAAAAATGTTTCACCCAACTAGATGGCGATTGATACCACTGTTAGGTCACCATAAGTTAACACAAGAATCAATATGCAAGAAATAAGATGAAAGAAAGATTGGTTGCACACACAAAACACACACACGTATGAATACAAGAACAATAGGCATAGGAATGTATTAAGAGTGAACAACCAACCTTCAAATGAAGGTTTACATGTCTTTATATAGAGAAGGGAGCTAGGGAAACATGTCTAGTCCCTTCCTTCATTATTGGGCTTGGGCCAAGGTCTATGGGCTTTCTACATAAGCCTTGCCATTAATAACTAACATAAAAGCCTAGTTTAAGCAACCTATTACATATTAAATACTAACACTTGAAATATAAGTTAGGAGTGATTCCAACAAATAAGCTAAATGATTCAGATCCAAACTAATTAAGCAAAATTAAGCAATTTAAATGAGAAATTCTACTCACTTGAGACCCTAGCTAAACAAGGGCTCCTAAAAGGGCAGCTACAAGCTCCTAGCTTATAAATAAGCTAGGTATAAGTCCATCTTGCCCCTCCATTCCAGGAAACTTTCAAAGCTTTCCAAATTTGCATAGGAATTTTGATTTTTAACTGATTTTGAGTGAAATAGTGTGCAAATATGATTATGAAACTGAAATAAGCTTACAATAAGCTATATTAAGCTTATATAAGCTTAAGCTAACAGAAAACTAAGCTTGATGAAGCTTGATAAAGGATTTGGACATAATTTTGATTTTTCCAAGTATTTTTATATATATATTTTTTGTAATTTTTGATTGGAAACTGAAACAAGCTGAATTAGATTTGAAATAAGCTAAACAAACTTAGCAAAAGCTAAACAACAATTCTAAATGATTTAAGGCAGTAAACAAGAGATTTTAGAAATTTGCACTAAAAGTAAATTTTCATTAAATGGAATCGATTACAAAACTAAGAAGGAGAAATACAGTACTGAATTAAAAACTTAAAAACACTTAAAAATAGAATTTCACACACTAATTAACACCTACTACAATCTACATCAAGTGAGTGAAAATGAGGCCCTATTTATAGATGAATTCAAGCTCTAGAAGCTTCAGGAAGGACTCTTGTGTGCTTCTTTGATTCAATCTAAGCCTTCGATCACATCCCATCATCAATCAATCAATCACGACCCTTGATTCTCACTGATGGCATCCCATCGACCAATCAATGCTCACCTTGGCACACGGATTGCCAAGGTGGCATTCCACATGTCAGCATATGTTAGATAATTGTACTATTTTGCCCTTAATTGTTGTAATTGTTTTACGGGGTGAATTAGGGTTTATGTAATTTGGGGGTGTTTTTGGTGCGGGGTAATTTTTGGGTTATTTTATTCTGTTTGACTTATTTGACCAGTGGTAAAAGGTGGGGGGTCAAGGTTATTTGATAAGGTTCATGTGAGATGAAAAGGGTCAAGTGGTTTAGGGTGTTGACCGGTCAGTTTTGACTTGAAAGGGGTAAAAGGGAATTTGAACCCTTTGGTTCATTTAAGGATTTATTAGGAAAATGTTTTTATTTTAAAAGGGTTTGTTTTGTAAAATGGAAAAGTAAAAGGGTAATTTGGTATTTAAGGGACACAAGGGTGTATTTTACATTTGTGAGAAAGATGAGGGACCAATGTTGACATTTCTGATATCTCAGGGTAGATTTTGTCACTTTTGCAATCTTGAGGGACTGAATCCGTAATTTCTTCAAAGTTAATACAAACTTCCAAAAATCATCCTTTGAGCATCCAAAACTTCAAATTTACTTTATCTAATTTCTCGGCTTCAGCTTTTTGCACTCTCTTCCTTCCGTACTCGGTTTTTGTTTGATTTGTCTTTCTTTTGTGTGTTTTGTCATATTCGTACCTGCACATGCATAAACTCAAGAAACCAACAAATATTAGGCATTAACGGCTCTTTTCTGGTTATTTTGGGCCTGTTTTGGTAAAGAAAATGTATGTGTTTTTGCACATACCATTACACATATTTTTTTATATCGAATTCTCATTTATGGCATAATAAATAACAAAAATGTGTATTATAAGTGCGTATATCGTTTAAATGTATTATTTATTATTGTAGGAACAAGGCATAGACTTTTATGCAAATATACGAGATTTTGGTCTTTTATCGAAGATATTTGAAGCTCAAGTAAAACCCAATGATTATTAAACATTAAACCAGCTAATTTATTGCCTGATCGGCCCGGAGACGAAGCCCAACACATACCCTGACGTCAACCCAATATGCAGAAATCTACCCAGCTGGTTGGTTTCTAAGATCGTTTCGAGTAGTCACTTGTTATGTGCCACTTTCCCAATAATAGAGAAGAAACAAAATGCCAGCTGTCTAGGTTTTATAAGGAAGTTGTTGATGTGTGTTTCGTTGTAGGTATTTTTAATTCAAGATTTAAATTTATATTTTGTCGCACTAAACCTAAAGATACACTTTCACGGGCAGTGTACCTGATCACATGTAGCCAATGGGGTAAGTACAAAGTCGGTCTCAGGAATAGTGTTGTTTTTGTTCAAGTCACGAGCTTGACTCTACCCTTATTTACTATGTAATAGGGTGTTCTTCCCCCCACTTGAAATCAAGTGTGGTTGATAGTAGCAATAAACACCATACGGGTGTAGAAATGCCATGGTAAGGAGAAATGATAAGTAAAAATTATACCTTAGTGGTTTTTGTGTTCCTCTCCTTAGCTTACTTGTCTTGGTTGATGAATTGAATGACTTGAAGATTCTATGTTGGGGATGAATAAGTGGCTTTCATGCTTCCTTTGTTGTCATGATAGTTGAGCTTCCCTTATTCTCCGTAAAAGAGGAAAAGGGATCCATCACAAGTAAAATATCAAGCTCTTATACATCCCTCATAGGATTTAAATAAGCCTTATCTTCAACAATGGTAATGTCCCCAAGATCATCTCTAGATTCTTTATTTTATTCAACCAAAATCGGGCTCATAACAGGTGCTTCACATAAATCATTAAGTGGTGTGACATATATGGTAGATTCGAAGATTGTAGGTTCCACCACGTCATCCATAATTTCAGCAACCTGTTGAGAAACACTAACAAAATCATTAGTAACATGAGTAAAATTTTTGGAAGAGAAAATACCACTTGATGTTGTAAATATTTCTCCTTCATCTGAATTATCTTCAAAGAGTTTAGCTTATTCCTCGTTCCTCCTGCTAGGCTCCTCCATAAATAAATCATCTAAAACATCTTCTAAGCTTAAATTAAAGGCTTTATCAAAGGTTAAATTTTTCTTTTTGGGTAAAGGTTGTGGTGGGTGATATGGTTGGATAATCGATGTTGGCTTAGGTATTACAATTCCGGTAAAATCGTCAACATCGAATTGCATACACTCTTTATCTTCATCATCTTCGTCATCCAAGTAACACCTCTTTAATTTTTGACTTTTAACCTTATTCCTTTTCTTGGAGATTCTGCGCCTTTTCCATTCTTTATCAGCCTTGTATCTCATGTACTCTCTAATAGTCATTTTGTTAATGTCTTTATCCATCTTCATGATTTTCTAAAAAATAATCAAACAAGGAAACAAAACAACAAACAAACAGAAAACTAAAATGAGAAAAGAAATTTGTGATACTGATCACCAAATACGCCGTATATAGGAAACTGTATACGTCATATTTAGTTCTAAATCAATATGCAGTATCCCAAGTACTCAGAGTATGTATACTGAAATTAAAACTGCTACGCCGTATCAAAATAAATCAATACGTCGTATAGAAAATTAATAACAATTTTTAAAATTTTATGTTTTTTTAAGAAAATTTGTAATAGAAGTTAAAACAAACAACAACTTAATTAAAACTAAAAATTAAAAATGAAAATTAAAATTAAACTAGACAACTAATCTGTTTCAACAGTCAATATGCTGTATGCTGGAAAGCAATACGCCGTATCCAATGGAAGTAAATACAATGTATCAACAACTTGAGACAGAAAACAGTTAACACAAATAGAAAAATATAAAAAACAAATAAAAACACAACTAATCTAACAAAAATACAAAATGCACTAAATTAACCTAAAACTAAACTACTTTCGGAAACGGCGCCAAAAACTTGATGTGTGTTTCGCTGTAGGTATTTTTAATTCAAGTTTTAATTTTATAGTTTTCCGAACTAAATCTAACGACACATTTTCATGGGCAGTGTACCCAATCATATGTAGCCAGTGGGGTAAGTACGAGGTCGATATCAGGAATAATGTTTTAGAATTAACCTAGTGAATTTTACAGATTTTAAATGGGGTTTTGATTTTGATTTTAATTAACTACTAAAACAAGAAAAGTAAATTAAACTAATTTAACTACGTGTGTTGTGATCAATAAGAGAAAAAAAGTTCTAGCCATGTTACTTCTATTACACATCTAAGTTATCCGTTTACTATTGTAATGTCTTTAGTGTAAAGTACTGGTGACATCAGAATGTATAGAGAATATCCCTTTGGTCCAGGAAATACCTCCATACTCCTATCTAACGTAGACTAGACCACTTGGTCAATACATCTAGCCTCTACATATATAATCTTATAGACCATTTGGTCCATGCATCTATTCAATTACAAGCATGCATTAAGTTGTGTCAATTAATCTATGTGATTTATCTATGATACCCACTTGGTCCATGCGATATCTACTCTTCTCACGCAGTCACTATATTGAAGAGCACTATACTAACTTAAGTGTTCTCGCATTATACATCTAAATATATCATTAGTCCTGGGAAATTGATAAGGATTTAAAACATACGTTTTTAGGAAGTCCTTTAAACCCTAAATCGTTACATTTTATATCCGTTACTGCTTAAAATCATTCCCTTTCACATTTTAGGTCTTTTGGAAGCAAATTACTGAATCAAACATATTTGGACGAAAAGGAGCGAAAACATGAAGAAAACGACAAAGTCAAGATTTCAAGGCTGTCTTGCAAGCCTGACGGCTCCCAACTCCAAGGGCGATGCCGTCGCTCACAAGGTTTTCTAAAACGTCTCAAGCGACGGCTCAGGTCATATTTTGGTTTTAACACCTGACGGCGTCACGCCTTAATCCAGAAAGGCGTCTCCCTTACTTTCTTCACCAGACGACCAAGATCCATCCCAGACGACGTCCTCATGCAAGCCAGACGGCGTCACATTTTCTCACTTGACGCCGTCCCAATGATGACTTGTCCTAAATGAAACCCTAATGACGGCGATCAGACGGCGTCTCCATCAAAAGGCGATGCCGTCGCGAGTGTAAATATATATATAGACTTCAAATTTTCTGTATTTGGTGTGCATTATTTTAGAGAGCAAACCCTAGTTCGTTAAGAGTCCGACTTGGGCAGTATTTTAGGGTTTCAAACCCTCTTGTACACTCAAAGATAAGTTTGTTTATCCAATCTATCACCATGTTTGATCTATGTTCATTTGTTTGTTTATGTTCTTGCTTATCTACCATGCTTAACTAACTTAATCTAGTGTTTGCTTAGATCCAATGAAACCTAGTTGTTGATTATTGTTAGGTTATCTCTTGTTTTAATTGGTAGATATTGGGAATTAAAAATTTGATGATTACAAAACCCACAAGCTGGAATGAAGAAAGAAGAAACAATGAGGGCCTAATATGTAATATTTATATAGCTTTGTTAGTAAGCTCGGGCTAGGGTTTCTTGTAACCTCCCTCTATTATATAAAGAGGGTGGCGTCTAGGTTATGAGATCATCTATTCATAGTAGACTTCTCCAATGAGAGTCTAGACATACGAAGATAGCGTGTGTATATTAATAGTTAGTAGTTTATTAGTTTCTTTGTCATGTTTGAATAAAGAAAACCTTATTAGTAATGTTGATTGTGTTCTTATTATCCCGTTGTGTTTCAATCAATCAATATTATTGATACCCTAGTTGAGTCCAGGTCTTGGTTTCTACAATTGGTATCAGAGCCTCGTGGCTCTTGATCTAGGGTTTATAAGGTTTTCCTGTAATTAGGGTTTATACCCTAATTCTTCTATAGCAGCAGACGTGAAAAGTAAAGAGGCAGCAGGTGGCACGTACATGAGACGATTGGAAGCAGTTTGATGAAGATCAGATTCAGTTTGAAGGCTTTATTACTTTTCTATTGACACGAGATGCATAAGGTACAATATACTGGTCCCATAACTGATTGTTCATTGGATCATTCGTTTTATAAAATCTCAATTCATCTCGTATCACCACATTTATTGGTGAGCAATATCAAGATTGGACGGTGACCTCACTATACTGGTCCCATCCAGTACATGCCTTGAAATATTTTTGATTGGTCAATGTTAATAAATGGGGCACACATGGTTCGGTTATGTGTGTACTACTGGTCCAACACAAGGATAGTGATTTGGAGAATTAGGTTATCACGTGATCACAAATTGGTCACTTTAGATCTATTCGATTGGTGGTAATTGGTCCATGGGCTTTGATCAGACGAGGGCCCTACTATGATCACATGGGCATGAATTTTGATTGGTCAAGTTAGCATCTGTTTGGATATTAATTGTGTAGCATATTTGGTACTTGTGACATGTGGGGCTGGCATTTTGATTGGCTATTGTATCTATGTTTCACTTGTATTTATTTCTTTGATCGAATTGAAGTCTTCTGTATGGCTCAATTGAAGTTTGCTCGCTCACTGTCCAATTGTAATTAATACTGGTCGATTCATAGTTAATATTGGCAGCGTGGGAAGTTAATTCTGGTCGTCTAACGTTTATAATGTTAACTAATTACTAGTCTTGGTGAGTTGAATTTTTATTCAACGATGAACCCTAGTAATTAACATATTTTCGGCTTGATTTGGTGTTCCTACTGGTTGCATATTCTGATTCGTATTGGTTCCTACTGTTGGGGGTGCCTACTGGTTCCTATTAGGTGTTCCTACTGGTTCTCCATTCGTACTAGTAGTTTGAGTTGTTCCTACTGGTTTTTCCTTCTGGTTATTCTTACTGGTTGTTCCTACTGGTCTGCTTATGGTTACTTCTGCTAGCCTTGATATTGTTTGTTATTGCTGCTTGTGTTGTCCAATTTTTCTGGTTTGTGCTGCTAGTGTTATTTGGTATTGGACAACACATCTTATAGGTCCATTGATGCTCTTGGACTCTGGACGATGTGATGATTATGGCTTGTTTATGAAACGTATTTTGTGCATTGGCTTTTTAATCAATTATGTGACAAGAGTATCCTTGGTGTTCGTAGAATCGCCGACGTGAGGCAATGATACAGATAAGGAATACGGTAGATCGCTGGCTGAGGCAACAGTTACATAAGAGAGGATGATGTTATTGCACTTAGATGTTTTCATTTGATGCTTACTATTTCATGGCTCGTTTTGGAGATTATGTGAAGATGTGATTACGAAGACAATTGCATATTGCTTATTTGATGTTGTGGTTGAGTTTCACAGGTGCGTGTTCTTCTCATATCTCAAAGTGGGTGACTACACTTTGGAGATAACTTGTTCGTACGTTAATGATGTGACAAAGACTTGATGAATCTAGCGAATGGGTGAGATCTACAAACTGAAGGTGCTTAATGCTCACATTTTCTAGACTTGATGAATCTAGCAAAGGGGTGGGATCTACAAACTGAAAGTGCTTAATGCTCATATTTTATATCACTTTAAGGAGTTACGTTGTAGTGCTCAATGTCTCATATTAGTTGAGGGTTTATCAAGAGGTTGCGGTCTACTTATACTATAGGAGTATGAGTTTGGAGTCACGTGGATAGTACAAGATATAAGGCGCAAGTTTGGGAAATTCAACTTCATCCTCAAATTTGTTATACTCAGTTTTCTTCATCAGTAATCACTACATAGAGCCTAAAAGTCCAAGATTCAAGAGATGGTTAGTATACTTTTAAGGGGAAGCTTATTGTTTATATACTTACCATCTATATGCATCACTTGAGGGGAAGCTTTTACGAGTTACACAAGACCCCTATTAGATGATTACAAAAGGGGGAAGAAGATTCATGATGTGCAGCTTATCATTGTGATGACATGTTTTAGCATTGTTTCTTCATGAAAATTGTTTTGTAATATCAAATAGAGGAAGATTGTTGGGAATTACAGATTTGATGATTACAAAACCCACAAGCTGGAATAAAGAAAGAGGAAATAATGAGGGCCTAATATGTAATATTTATCAATGTTGTAAAAATCGGCCATGGCGGATATCGGCGGTCCACCGCCACGATATTTCCCAAATCGGTCTAACATGGAGTTTTGGTCAAAATCGGTCAGAAATCGGTCAAAATCGGAGCTTGGCGATCAAAATCGGTCTTGGCGGCGGTTTGGTCAACGCCAGTCAACTTCAATCTAGGGTTTTTTTTTTTTCAAATTCACGGCAATTAACTTCGATTTTATTGATTTTGTTCTAATTTAAGCTAGTTTTTATAATTAATCTTGCTAATATTCATTTCTTTAATAAATTCCTTTATAATTTAGGGTCACCGCCATTGCGCCGCTATGGCGCCTATGGCGCTTGGCGGGGGTCAACCGCCACGGTACCGCCGAGCGATTTTTACAACCTTGATATTTATATAGCTTGTTAGTAAGCTAGGGTTAGGGTTTCTTGTAACCTCGCTCTATTATATAAAGAGAGTGGCGTCTAGGTTATGGGATCATCCATTCATAGTAGACTTCTCCAATGAGAGTCTAGACACACGAAGATAGCGTGTGTATATTAGTAGTTAGTAGTTTATTAGTTTCTTTGTCATGTTTGAATAAAGAAAACCTTATTAGTAATGTTAATTGTGTTCTTATTATTCCGCTATGTTTCAATCAATCAATATTATTGATACCCTAGTAAGGAAAAATGGCTTCTTTTTTAGTTGTTGCGAGCTTGAACGTCCTAAATAGCAAAAAGCCTAAGAGTGCACTTGGGCCATCTTTGTGTTTATTGTGTGAGTTGTAGCTTAAGGATAATAGAGTATTCGTGGGAGATACTTCGGTACTTGGCGATCCCGGATATTCTAGAGGAGAGTTACGATTCATAGAACTAGGGAATTAGGCACCCCTATGACTAACACGGAATATAACGCACCAATTAGAATGAGGATGTGACAATTCAACCGACCAATAAAAGATAACTAGGGAGTAAGAAAATCTAAGTAAACACATTTTTAATTATCATAAGAAACACACTCAATCAATCCATAGCATTTTACCTTCAAGTACTTTAATTAGTTTTTAATTGTTAAGTAGTTTAATTAGTAGAATTACCAACCCCTACTCTTCAAACCTCGAGATTTTACTTGCTTTCTAAAAAAATATAAAAAGATAAAAAAGAATCTTCCTCACCTCACATATTCGTCATACATCTCTACTAGCATCTTTATTCCCCTAGAGAACGATCAACCCCATGGGCTTACCCACTTACATCGCAACGATTAGGTACACCGCCAGTGTGTTGTAAAGCTTGCTCATTGAAAGGAAGTCTTTGACCCCGAACCAACGCATTGATACGCTTACACAACGCGCTCGGGTCAAAGGAACTTCCTTTCGTCGAGCAAGTTTTTCAACACCCCCGGCGATGAACCTAATCGCTGTAGTGTAGTATTAGGGTAAGCCACGGGAATTGATATCGTTCTCTAGGGGAATAGGAATGCTAGTGAGAAGTTACTATGCTAAGGTTGGGGTTGAGGAAGATTATTTTTTTTATCTTTTTTTTTTTTAGGAAATGGAAAGGTACGAATCTCGGGGTTTGAATTTGGGGGGTTTTTGGTATTTCTACCGATTACTTCTACTTATCTAATTATCTAAACTAAGGTGAGGGTAGTCTATGTCTATTGTTGTGTGGTCGTATGATAGTTAAAAATGTATTTGCTTAGGCTTTATTACTCCCTAGTTATCCCCTATTGATGGTTGAATTGTCACGTCCTTATTCTTAATCGCGTTGTGTTTCTAAGGTCGTAGGGTATGCGTTTATCCCTAACTCTTTGAAGCTACCAAAGGTTAATGACTACAAAATCTCTAGGATTTATAAACTTTAACTCTAAGGTATTCTTTGGATGTATAGCCTACAATTACTCTAGGTGATTATAAACTAAGGTTCAACAAAGATTAATCAAGCATTATTAGCACAACGAATGACCTATCGCAATAGTAGGTCAATCACAATTAAGATAAGAGACAACCAATCAATATTCAATGACTAAGTTTCATATTACCTAAGCAAACAGACAAGTAAATTAGCCGGACATGGGGAACATGCAAGCATACACACAATCAATTGAAGACATAATTAAATTAATGAAGTGAAACACTTATCTTGATGTAAGATAGGGTATGGAACCCTAAAATACCGTACAAGACAGACCTTGGTTCGGTTTAGGTTTTACTCCAAAAGACTACACACCGAAAACTAAAAATCGGATTCTATATATAAGATTACACATGCGGCGCCACCCTTTAATTTGTGACGCCATCGGGTCGCCGCTATTAGGGTTTCGTCTTGGCCACGTTAGTCTTTGACGGCGCCACCTTATGCTTGTGACGCCGTCCCTTCGATCTCGACGTCGTCAGATCAAATCTAGGCCGTCTCGAGTTGCGACGCCCTACTCTTTTAGAACACAAGCCGCCACTTGTAAATGAGCAATTTGGCTCTTGAGTCGTCACAAAACTTGTCCGACGACGTCTTTAGTAGAACCTGTCGCCGTCACTTGTAAAACCTGACGTCGTCCCCTTAAGTTCCAGCAGCCTTAGTGTCTCGATTCTAGACTTTGGCCATTTTCTTCGTATATTCGCGCCTTTTCGTCCGAATAAGTCTCATTCCAGAATTTTTCCTTCAAAATACCTAAAAAGTGAAAAGGAACGATATTAAGTAATAACGGATACAAAAGTGATCAAATAAGGGCTTAAACGACCCCTCAAAAAGGTACATTTTAAAACCTTATCACGCATCAAGTTTTTGGCGCCGCTACCGGGGAATAGAATAGCTAGTTAGGTTTCTATCTCAATTAGGTTTACTCGTTTGATTCCTATCAAGTGAGTTTTTTTTCTTTTTCATTAGCTTTCTTGTAGTCTATCCCCCTTCTTCGTGTTTTTGTTCGTAGCCTTGTCAATTTTCATCATGAAAGGTGATAACCTACCCAACAACGATCCACCACACCATCCACTACCACCACCAAATTCACCACTACACGTCCCACCCACTCCGAGCCAACCACTTGAATGACATTCCTTTATCGTACTTCGCAACCAAATCACTAGTGAAATCGATGAGTTTAAAAAATTACATAGGTTACTTGAGAATACAATTGAGAATGCACTTGAAAAGGCGGCTAGTGCATCGGGTATCAGTTCAATGGTTAGTGATAATTCGGATGATGAATTAAGAGAAGGTGACATTGAGGTCACTGAGATAATAGAAGAAAGTGAGGATGAGGAAACTTATGCATATTTTAACCTTTATGCCACTAAGGAAGAAATCACATACCACAATTACATAATTGACAATCCTCGACCATCCTTTGTTAGAATCAATCCTAAAGTTAGGAAAGGTAGTCCTTGGAACATTAAGATCCCATGTATGATTGGATATAGATATGTTGAGCATGCATACATAGATGTAGATTCTCTGATCAACGTGATGTCCTCAGTTGTTTACAACAACATAATGAACACGCAGCTTAAGACTAGGAGAGACCCTAAGTATCTCGGTTGAGTTTGCAATTTTGTTGGAGGGTCAAGGATGTACACATCTTTGTCGAGAATTTTACCTACTTAGTAGATTTTATGATCCTAGAAGATGTAGGATGTGTCATCGACTATAGCTTGTCCCATGTCGTGTTAGGAAAACTGTTTGTTGAAAAGTCTAAGCTAAGCTATAACATGTCTGAAGGAACGGTTAGATTTTCGGAAGGGAGCGATGAAATTACATATAAGATGCCTTGGAAAGTAAGCGGATTTGGTCCTCTATCCTATTTTAAAACGGATAACCTTAAGGCTTTTGAGGAAAAGAGAAAAGAGGATATAGAAAAGGGCATGGACTTTATGTGGGAGAAAAGGAGCCTCTATTATAAGGATTGCTTGACCCTAGGGCCTAGGTATAGAGTCGATGAGGACTTTGTGGGGTATGCCATGATGAGGAAAAATGAAGCCACGTAGTGGCATGAATTCGAGGTTAGCTACAAGACTCATAAATAAAGAAAAGCGCTTTTTGGGAGGCAACCCATGTTTAATTGTTTGCATGTTTGTTTTTTTATTTTTATTTGTGTGTTTATATATCTTTTTTATTATTGCTTAATCCTCATGTTTATTTTATGAAAATGCTTTATTTTGTTTTTAACTTCGTCTTAATTGCATATAAAGGTATTTTACAAAAAGATAAGTGTATGGAAGATCACATGTGTTTTAGAACTATTATGAACATGAGATTAACAATAATCGAATTGTATATATATATATATATATATATATATATATATATATATATATATATATAAGTAGGATCTAGTGAGAAGTATAGTAAAATAAGAATAAGAAGTAATATAAACCATTAGATCTTAAATCAAGGGCTAAAACAATATCATGGCATAATTGTAAATAACACTACAATTATAATGACTAAATAAGGGCACCATCGTCATTTAGTCATACATGCCCGATAACACCGGCAGTTACCAAACTAACGAGAACTTTTCTCCTTTTGCTCATTCATCAACTTTATTCCTTTTTTTTTTTGTTTATCAGATGCACCACATAATTTATTGTATCACATAACTTGTTGCACCTTTTTTTATCATCGTTAATATAGATGCATAGCGCATTTAATTTACTTCTGCATCTTGTATTCTAAAAGAAGTAAATGCACAACATACTTTATGCATCTATTCAATTGACGATCTTTTTCGTCAAAACATGGCTACTATAAGTATTTGTCAACAATATTAGAGTAAAAATAATAAGTGCATCTAATTTTTCATTTAGTATCGGTGTATACGACATAGATGCAGATCACATTCAAAATTTTTTTTGCATGGATGCACATGCGTCATGACATGTAAAACAATGAAGAATTCATTCAAACTTACAATATTTAAAAGATGCATTTAATTTTTATCATTCAACAACATTAAAAAGTTTATCGATGCATATGACATCCGCAACCTAAACACATCGATGCATTTAACATCTATTACATGCATCATCGATTTAATATGCACAAAGTCTAACAAAAGTTCTTAAATAACTTGCAAATGTTTGTATATGATTTAAAGAAAACACAACTGAATTTTTTTCTTATAGCGCAGCATGTAAGAAGGCATCATGCATCTATCAATTGAATTAAATATAGATGCATGTAAGACAAGATGCAATAAAAGTTAGATGCAACTAGTAATATGCGTGATTAAAGTAAACACATGCATCTATATTAGTGTTACATACATATGACTTTGAACGTGAATATTGAGAACAAGAAATATGATTTGAGATGAATCTGGAAAAGAATCAGATTTGATTTCCGGAAAATTTGGAGGGGTTACATTTTATTAAGTAGTGTGAAAAATGTCAAAAATACCCTTAATTCTAATTAAATATGATTGGTTGTAATCACTTCTTACTCTTCTTATTTTAAGTTTTCTTCTCATTTGATCCTAACTCTATATATATATATATATATAGAGTTAGATCAAATAAGAAGAAAATTAAATGAGAATGATAAGAAACCACAACCACATTTCGGATGCATCTATTAAAATAGATGCATCTCCCTTAAAAATCTCTCTTATTTGAAATGTGCTTAATTTCTTCTTATTCTTCTCATTTTAGTTTTTCTTCTTATTGATCCCTTCTATATATATATATATATATATATATATATATATATATATATATATATATATATATATATATATATATATATATATATATATATATATATATATATATATATATACATACATATGTATATATATATATATGTGTGTGTGTGTGTGTGTTTGTTAGAGTCAAATTTTGTATCGAGTCACAATGGATATTTTGCGCAGAACTTTTCCGTGTCTTTAAAGAAGTAATTTTTCCATAAATTTTCCGAAAACGATCGACTCTTTTTGTCAGAAAACTCGACGACGCCGGGATTAACACCGATGGCGCCAGCAATGTATAAACAGATTCAAAATTTTCGTTTTCTTTCTAATTTGTATATTTTTGAAATTTCCAATTCTTAATTTTCCAGAAATCTGCAAACATCCATTTCACAAGCATTATATCTTACTTGCTTTCTAGTGTAGTTTTGTTTTTATATAGTTTTTACCGCCGATTTTACGCGAGGTTTCGTTTTCATTTTCTTATAAATGTGCAGGTTATATTAGGCAAGAAGATGAAGTACATGATGGAAGCAACACTTATTACTTACTCATTCTTCTTGGAGGAGGATTTAACCGCAACTCTACGCATATCCTACCGAGCTAATAAGGAGAGTATTAGTTTCTCTCTTTTATTTTACCTTTCTCACCATAACTTTTATACTTTCTGGGAACATTGGGAACAATGTTTAGTTTAAGTGTAGGAGGAAGAATAAAACGGACCTTAAAATCTATTCACTCACTTGATTTTTTCCTTGTCCTTGGTAAATTGTGTAATAAACTATGAGAAATATTTGTTAGGTAATTTTAGCACCAAATTTAAAATTTTATGGCACTTACGAGTAAAACTTTAGTCTTAATAATGCGCCTCATGGATAGGAGTTATATGACTAGCACAAAATCAGATACCACTCAAATTCCACCCCAAAATGCGAGGTTCATTTCTAGATCTTGAGGAATAAAAGCATTCATCTTTAATGCTTAGTGAGTGTACCGGTAGTACAATAGATTCTAGAACTTTTTTTGTGATGCATTCCGAGATCGCTAGTGAGACTACATTCGTGTAGTTAGGATTAACTAAATGATAAGAGGCATTAGGATAACCCTTGTTTAAACCTGTAATTTAATTATGTCAATCACATCGGTTGATTAATTTTTCCCACACCCTTGCGATGTACTCATCTTTAGTACACGATACCCCTAGTTAACCCCTCAGAGCCTATCTTTCGCGGTTCTCGTGATGTTCCGGTTTTCCGAATATCAATGAAGAGCATTGTTTAAAATACACCCCTAAAATGTTACACCTAAATTGCCTTAGCTCACCTTGTATGCACTCATCTTTAGTGCATTATTGTAACCATTGTTAAACCCTTACTTCAATTATCTAGTTACTTTATGGTTGGTAAGTCGAGTCATATCTTTTGTACACGCTTTGGGACGATTGAGACTCATGGGTTAAAGTAATATTTTATGGAGTAACGGAAGGAACGTTGAATTGATTCCTTTGTCTACGTAATTAAGTACTCCAAGTGTTTTGATCTTTTCAATTCGGGTCAACTATTGTTAGTGAAATAAAAACTCAAGTTTAGGGATCCTTTTATAAATCCCTTTATTTTGATGTTATCTTAGAGGATGGTAGAGTTAAAAGGTATGAAAAAAAACCGAAAAAAGAGTTAAGTCAATAAAAAAATGATGAGAAAAAAAATACGGGCTACCATCCTCATCTATCTTTATGTTTTAAGTTTTAAGTTTATGTTTGTTTCAAGTTGTTATTTAGTGTTAATGAGTCGAGTCTTGGCTTAGCAATGCCGCTTTTAAATGCATGTGACTTAGATTTTGACTTGCCACCACTAAAAAAATTCTATATCCAACAAAACCCTTTATTTCCCTACCCGAAGCCAAACATTATAACCCTTTGTAAAGACCTCTTAGATAGTTATTCCTAGGTGCTTACATCAAAGCGGTGTAGGTTTGATCTATTCTCAAGCCTATGTTAGTCTATGTACTATGATGTAGTGAGTATTTATCTTTCATTTCCTTACATGTTATATTTCATATAACCCCTAGAGATGAGAGAATCCAAACACCAATGCGGTGCTAGTGTATAATTTCCGTGCTTGTTTTGATTATTGTGGCACTTGTACTTGTTGTAGACTATTTTAAATCAATGCTAAATGCCCCATAACTCATAAATTGATTAGCCAAAAGCACATTTTCTTGAGGACAAGCAAATTACAAGTGTAGGGATATTTGATAAGGATTTAAAACATACATTTTTAGGGGGTCATTTAAGCCCTAAATCATTACATTTTATATCCGTTACTGCTTAAAATCGTTCCTTTTAACATTTTAGGCATTTTGGAAGCAAATTGCTGGAATCAAGCATATTTGGACGAAAAGGAGTGAAAACATGAAGAAAACGACAAAGTCAAGATTTCAAGGCTGTTTTGCAACCCTGACGGCATCCCAACCCGCGGAGACATCATCGCCACAACATTTTCTAAAAGTCTCAACTCGACGCGCCACGCCTTAATCCGTAAGGGTGTCGCCTTACTTTCTTCACCGACGACCAAGATCCATCCCAAACGACGTGTTTCATGCAAGCGACGCGCCACATTTTCTCACCGCCGCTCCAACGATGACTTGTCCTAAACGAAACCCTAATGACGGCGATCGACGCGCCACCATCAAAAGCGACGCCGTCGCGAGTGTAAATCTATATATAGACTTTGAATTTTTCAGATTTGGTGTGCATTATTTTGGAGAGCAAACCCTAGTTCGTTAAGAGTTCGACTTGGGCAAGTATTTTGGGTTCCAAACCCTCTGTACGCTCAAAGATAAGTTTGTTTATCCAATCTATCACCATGTTTGATCTATGTTCATTTGTTTGTTTGTGTTCTTGCTTATCGACCATGCTTAACTAAATTAATCTAGTGTTTTCTTAGATCCAATAAAACCTAGTTGTTGATTATTGTTAGGTTGTCTCTTGTTTTAATTGGTAGACCCTAGAGTAAGGAAAATTGGCTTCTTCTTTAATTGTTGTAAGCTTGAACGTCCTAAATAGCAAAAAGCTTAAGAGTGCACTTAGGCCATCATTGTGTTTATTGCGTGAGTTGTAGCTTAAGGATAATAGAGTATTCGGGGGAGATACTTCGGTACTTGGTGATCCCGGATATTCTAGAGGAGAGTTACGATTCATAGAACTAGGGAATTAGGGACCCCCTATGACTAACATGGAATACAATGCACCAATTAGAATGAGGATGTGACAATTCAACCGACCAATACAAGATAACTAGGGAGTAAGAAAATCTAAGTAAACACGTTTTTAATTATCATAAGAAACACACTCAATCAATCCATAGATTTTTACCTTCAAGTAGTTTAATTAGTTTTTAATTGTTAAGTAGTTTAATTGGTAGAGTTACCAAACTCCACTCTTCAAACCCCGAGATTTTACTTGCTTTTTAAAAAAATATAAAAAGATAAAAAAGAATCTTCCTCACCTCACCTTTTCGTCATACATCTCTACTAGCATCTCTATTCTCCTAGAGAAAGATCAACCCCCTGGGCTTACCCATACTACATTGCAACGATTAGGTACACTGCCTAGTGAGTTGTAAAGCTTGCTCGTTTAAAAGAAAGTTTTCGACCCCGAACCCACGCATCACAATTCCTAGAATTAAAATGCTCAAACAAAAAAACAAGTACTTATTGAACGATAAACACATAAACTAAACAACTAAACATTAAATTTTGATAAACGTTATAACATTCATGTAATAGTCATAACGTGGCTAACACCAAAGGGTGTTAGCCCATAATGTATGTAAAAACACAAGAAGAAAATTCAAACGAAAGACAAATAGAAATCATAGTAAATCAAATGATTAAAGCTAATGTGATGATACAAGACATCTCTTCTTGATTTCCTAGCTCTTGAGATTGCTCTTGGGACCATGGAATGGTGAAATTCATCCGTGGTCGAGTGTGGTGAGTGATCGATATAGTCGCCAAAATGGTGGAAGGATGAATAATTGGTGAATGGGTGGATCTATTTATAAGAATAGAAGTAGGGTTACACTTTCATTTTATGGGCTTTAGGTTGGGGCATGGCTTTTCTTTGGTAGAAGAAAGATTAACATCTATGTGAAACATAGATGGTAATAATTTGTTTGGATAGATGTTGTGGTTTTGATAAGTATCTAGGTGGAACCTAGATCCCAACACGCCTTGGGTATTCATGAGCTAGGGCTTCTATACGGCGTATCCTTAGAATCGATATGCCGATTCACAATCTTCCAATATTCTTCAAATCGCCTAAGTATAATATACAGATGACAATAAATGGATATCAGATTCTTCCACAAATGGTGTAGATTGGCGGGAACACCTCGACCCGGTGCCTTTTGGCACCAACCATTGTCCACCCCACAAGGAGTAGCTCCAACAACTCTCTTGGCTTAGTGGGGACTAATCGGAGTGAGCACGAGCCATGACTCGGACTCCTGAGCTCTTATTCCACAAAGCTCATAGGAGTCTTGGCTCGTGCTCAATCCAGTTGGCGCCCCACTAGGCCAGGAGAGTTACCATAGTTAAGTATACGGCGTATCCTCAGTAGTATGGATACGCAGTATCTTCATTTAGAAAGAGTGTTTGCTTGTTTTCTTTGTTTAACTCCAAATAATGCCATTTTCCGTGTCTTTTCTAATATTGCTCCATAAACACTGAAAATAGTAAACTTAATCATTTAAGTATCAATTCAGTCATAAACATATAATAAATGAGCTATAATTGTGGGATAAATATAGTATACATTTGATGTCATCAGTTGCCTATTTAATCTTAAATAACACAAGGAGCCGCAATAACCTATCTTTGTCTTCGGACCAAGACCACACTTCTCCATAAATCAAAAACTTCAATTAGCATCACTTGTTTTTCCTTTACTAATTGTTTTTATGTAGTTTTCCAGTACTTGTTTGACCTTTCTTGGCATGATTTCTTAGATCAACATATGAAGATGCCATTTCAACGTGGTTTTCCCAAGCATCATCATAGTGTACTATCGTGGTAAAGTCCGCAAGCCATCAAGATTATGATAGAGCACTCTTTCAATGATACGCTTAACTTCATCAAGCTCAAGACGGGAGATTGGGCTTTGAGCTTCAGATGAGGGAGTGAGGCTAAGTGCCTTGTTCATCAATGGCTTTTGGAGGAGATGGAGGTGCTTCAATTTGCTTCTCTTGGAGTTCATCATCACCAACATTGATAGCCTTTTCTTCATCATTGAACTCTATTATATCCGCTTCATCGAGTCATCAATTATATCCCGAAATGCACCAAGGGTTAAACTGTTTTGGCATAAGTGGAAATGGGTTTTATCTGCGTGGTCCCAGAGCCCCCGATGATAAAGCTTTGTGTCCCTCATGCTTGATTGTTGTGTAATGAACCTTCTTGGGGATCTTTTGTAAGTGAGGGTTGTTGCTCGCCTCATGAGAGAGTTGTTTGTTTCTCTCCGAGTCTTTAGAGTCTTCTTAGGGTCCTCGTGCAAAGATTGTAAAAGTCAAACAATTTACACATAACATCCGAATTCAAAAGTAGGCTACAGAGAATTGAAAGAAAAAAAAAAAAAAAAAGTAGGCATGAAAATGCATGTAGTGACAATTTAAATACATTTCAAAATAATTAGGATTTTATTTTATTTTAATCTCTTTCGAATAATATAACACCCATAATTGCATTCATAAATTGAAATTAATTAAAAAAAAAATAATAAGTAGTATAGTTATGTGAGTTGATTGACACACTCATTTTTTTTATTTACACACTCGAGTGTATAAATTGGAAAGCATTATATGATAAATTTGCAATTCTTTATAGCACATTATGGAGCGTGTAAATAAATCCATCTCCCTATTGTTACACTACTAGGGATGAGCATTTGAGTCGAACTCGATATTGAACCGAAACCGATCAAACGGACCGACTCCGGACACACTGCAGACGGGATCGGTAGCATGAATCGAGCCAAAAATAATTCAAGACCCCTAATACTCAGACAAGTACCAAAATGTAATAGTACCAAAAATTCTCGAAATTTTAGTAGTCATGTTTTTAATATAACAACTTATCCAAACACCCATTGGGTCCACTCCCAAAATTAAACCCTAACATATTTTATACGCTTTGGAACGCTCAGAATTACGACTATATTGGTTATGTGTTTATTTAATTGTTAGTTACGTTTCGACACATTGTGGTTCAAATCACCAAACATCCACGCTTTGTCATGTTTTTATTGCTTTACATAAATTAAGCGGAGTTGCTACTCACATAATTTTTTATACATACACCACAATGTGCAGACATCGCTTTGTACAATACGATATATAAGAAAAAATGGTGTGAATATCAACCCCTAAGGTTGGGGGTATATTGCAAAGTGGGTAAAATTAAAAAGTGTAGAAAGCCATTCATAGTGTGACACGTGTCCCTCACTAAATTATACATAAAATTCGCCCAGGGGTAATATGGTCTTTTGACCCATTTTTTCTTTTCCACCTCAAATTTCAAACGCACATATCTCTTAAACCACAAACTTTTAGAAAAAACCGATTTCATCATAATTTTTAAAATTCGATTCTCTTTAATTTGGTATAAATATTTTTAATTATTTCAAAACTTTTTTTACATATTCATCGGCCATGATTTTCGATGTTTTGCTATTTTCGATCTTATTTTTACCTCAAAATTGCCGAATCATAAAATACTTAAAGCACAAAATTTTAGATTTTGATTCACTCTTTAACCAGAATTTGAATCACTCAAACCGATATGATATGAGTGAGATATCGCACGTTAAAGATGACGTTTTAGTCATATTTGTTGCACACAAGATGTTTGATGAAATGTCTAGCTTAGATTTTTAGTGTTAAAATTGAGCTAAATGAACTAATTTTTGTCCCACAACGCATCATTAATCATTTTATTAGTGTAAAACTCAAAAAGTGATGTTTTATATTAGTTAAAGTTTTTAACTATTAAAACTGGTGAACTGATAAACCAAATCAAAACTGATGAACCAAACCAAAACTGTTTTGAAAAAAAGCATAAAACCAAAACTGATGAACCTAACCAAAACTGAAACTATGATTGATGAACCAAACAAAAACTTTTGAAAGAAAAAAACATAAAACCAAAACTGATGAACCAAATCAAAATTGAAACTATAATTAATGAACCAAACCAAACTGATGAACCAAACCAAAAACTAATGAAGCAAACCAAAACTGATGAACCAAACCAAACCTGTAACTATGATTGATGAACCAAAATAAACTGATGAACAAAACAAAACAAACACCAACATGTTACTCTGAAACTATGATTGATAAACCAAAATAAACTGATGAACTATGTTTGATTTGGTTCATCAGTTTTGGTTTTATGCTTTTTTTTCAACAGTTTTGGTTTGGTTCATTAATCATAGTTTTAGTTTTGGTTAGGTTCATCAGTTTTGGTTTTATGCTTTTTTTTAAACAGTTTGGTTTGGTTCATCGCTTTAGTCAGATCCATTGTTCATCGCTTTAATAGTTAAAACATTAACTATTAAAAAAACATCACTTTTTGAATCTTACATTAATAAAATGATTAATGATGCGTTGTGGGACAAAAACTAGTGCATTTAGCTCAACTTTAACACTAAAAATCTAAGTTAGACATTTCATCAAACACCTTGTATGCAACAAATATGAGTAAAACACCATATTTAACGTGTGATATCTTACCCATATGACATTGAATTTGAGTGATTTAAATTTCTGGGTAAAGAGTGAACAAAAATCTATAACTTTCATGTTTTAAGTTTTTCACGATTCGACATTTATGAAGGTAAAAATAAAATAAAATGCAAAAAAAAAAAAAAAAAAGAAAATCAAGAACTATTTGATATGTAAAAAAGAAAGTTCAAATATTTATCAAGATTTATACCAAATTAAAGAGAATCGAATTTTAAAAATAATGGTGAAATCGGTTTTAATAAAAGTTTGTCGTGTTGAAAGTTATTTCGTTTGAAATTTAAATAATATAAAAACGGTTAAAATGACAAAATACCCTATAACCGAATTTAATAAAGAAAAAAGAAGGGAGTGAATGAGGGACACTTGTCACATTGTGAGTGGTTTTCTAGCTTTTTTAATATTCTTTAGACTACCTTTATCAACAATCTATTACAAACCAATCTTTTAATAAAATATTATTTTCTCTTTCTTCTATTTACACAACCAATACATACAACCAATCTATACTTTTTTACCATTTATCAACAACCCAACCTTTTAATAATATAAAATACTAAATATTAAATATTAAAAAATAAAAAAGAAAAAAAAGTAGCCACTAGATTGCAGGTTGTGGGTTGGTGACCTTGGGTTGCCAAGTGATCTAGATTGGTGAGAGTGATTGTATACAAGATTATAAAAGTACGACTAAAATACATCGTTGGTCCCTAAACTTGTACCAAAGCATCATGATGGGACAAAACTCGGCCTTTTCATCGCCACAGGTCCAAACCTTGGCCTTTAAATGCCAAATTAGTTCTTTGACAAAGTCAAAGTCTGATTTTTGTTTTTTAGTCGAGGGTATTTTAGTCCATACACATTTATACTTTTATAATACATTTATATTTTACCCCTTCATCTTTCATCCTCGTCATCATCTCCCCAAATCATTCATCTCCCCAACATTCATCATTCATCTTTCATCCTGGTCTAAAATAATGGATGCATTCATCATTCATCTTTCATCCTAGTACACAAATTTGCCATTAAGAAAACTAAAATAATATTCAATCTCATCCATCTAAAATAATGGAGGCAATCGATCACATACTGAACCTTTAGATCACATACTGAACCTTCACTTGTCTTTTCTTCAACATCAGGAACATTAGAAGTAGACTCCAACTCATCTTTCTTATGGAAATGCAATGTTTCCTGTAATTTGCAAAGTTAATAATTTTCATCTTAAGGAAAATGAAAATAATAATAATAATAATAAATAAATAAAAAATGATGTGCTACAAGGAAGACCAGACAAATTAAGGATGCGTTTGGTAAGGGGGTATCGGTATGGTGGAATGATAATGATAGTGATTGTGTACGTTTGGTGTAGAGAAAAGAATGAAATCATATACAAATTTGAAGGTATACTCATACCACGCAAAAATGGTATCTATGGACAAACCATTCCCCCTAGGCCCACATAAATCAAAATAATGACGCCTGAGTAATATTTTTTAATGTGAAACTCATTTGGGAAATTGTGTCACTATCATTTTTTTAAGTTGGATGATAAAGATGGGTCAACCATTTGTTATAAAGAAAAAATGATACCCAAAATTTATTGATCAAACCAAACAATGAAATTTGAAATAATACTTTCATTATCATTGTACCCTATACCCATTCTTATACCCATTGTGATTCATGTCGACAAACCAAACGCTTCCTAAGGTTGATTTTTAACTTTGTATCTATATGTGTTGAGGAACAGAAATGCAACTAGATTATTTTAATATGGGATATTAACTTAATGTCAATAGTATATTATTCTATATAATGATTGTTAATGATATTCAAGTTATTACTGGTTATAATTTTCTTTGTCATACATACCAAAATCGAGCCGCACTTATGGGGTCATTTGCTTGTATTTTTTAGACTTATTCAATTAAGATTGAGAAAATCTCAAATGTGAATTTTAGTGCTTATGCCAACATATAAAACTGTGGACCGCAAATCGAATGCACTCGTTAGAATGTCAAAATATGATGTACAAGCCATCCATACCGTAAGTTAAAGGTAAATCTCATATAATTCCTATGAATATTAATCTTTAGCTTTTAAGAATGCGATATTAGTTTGGTCATTAACTCCTATTCGAGACACTCATTTTTATCTTCAAATAATTTATATGAAAAGCATTGTTTTGCTCCAAGAATAAATCATATCTAGTAAGTTCTTTGTAATACAAAGAACGTGATTCGATACATAGAAAATGGCGACATACAAGATTTAATCGATATTCATCATTGAAATGAATATCATGTTAGGATGCATTCCTTTCTAATAGAACTTTTGAAAGAAAATGGTTATTGCATAAGATACTTTACCGGAAGCCAAAAGCCCAAAATGCACCGATGGTCACAAAAGTGCGAAATGGAGATACAGAGGCAAGGCAATAAGTATGGAAATCAGATCAAAAGTTGTGAGTGCAATTTGTTGTCACCAAAATTGATCAAACCGCATAATAACAACAATAAGGATAATCTTTTCAAGGGTGCCATTACCTCCCAAATAAAGAATTTGAGACACTAGACCGAAACTTCTCTCGGCTATTAGAACAAACACAAAAACTAAAAATTAAAATGGAAAAATTAGTGTCACGTATATAAGTCGATCATACCGATTTATCGATCATTACAACCGAGTCATTTATACACAAACATATCTATGTATGCATGCAACATTTCATGAGTATTTTGCACACACCCACATAATCGCGAGTTTATTTTAAGATAGTGATGACTTTGAAATCCATGCTTGACTCGATAACGAAATTGTGACTCATCGCTAGGATGGAGGCAATCGATCACATATCGAACCTTTTTGTGGACAAATGGTGTTGCATCATAAATTAACTTTTGAATATCACATGAACATGTTAGATGGATGAGATTTCTAAAGGTTCAAGATGTGATCGATTGCTCCATTATTTTAGATATGAGATTGAATATTATTTTAGTTTTCTTAATGGCAAATTTGTGTACTAGGATGAAAGATGAATGATGAATGCATCCATTATTTTGCACTGTGATGAAAGATGAATGATGAACGTCGGGAGATGATGATTTGGGAGACGAACGATTCGTGAGATGAAAGGCTAAAATATAAATGTGTTATAAAAGATAAATGTGTATGGACTAAAATACCGACTACAAAACAAAATCGACTTTGACTTTGTCAAAGGACTAATTTGGCATTTAAAGCGCCATGTTTTGACCGCCACGATAAAAAACGCCGAGCTATTCTCATCACGACGCTTTAGATAAGTTTTACGACCAACCAGACATGTTACTAAAAGTAATATATTCGATATGATTATTAGGCCACTGTCAACCCTCTCAATAAACATACTCTTACATGATAGCATCTCCAACCCCCAATTAATAGCATGAAATCTAGATTTTCTTTTTAATTTTTTTTTTTATTAATTTTCTTTTAACAAAAAAAGAAGAAGCGATAGGTATTACCTACCTGTACCCGAATCCCGTCCCTTCATGCTCGGAAAAAACCACTAATCCTGTGCTCATCCCCATACACTAGCAAGCAACACCCCCGGAAGAATTTGTGTTTCTTAAGAAAAAATATTTAAAATAGGCCGAAACCCTGACATAAACCATTATCCTCCAATGTAAAAGTGCTGTTTTGTTTTGTTGCAAACTGCTCAATCTATCATCCTTGCTGCTGTTTTATTGTTTTCCTTCTCCCATGTAATGTAAGTATCCCTTTAATAACCTGACCTCATAATTCCATTTTTACCCTTTATTTTTGCATTTTTATTTCTTTGCTATTAAAAGGGTTAGGGATTCAATTTTATTTTGATGTGTATATCTTTGTGATGTTCCAATATTCTTATCCAATTGTACGTATTCTGGATTCTTCATGCCGAATTAGTTATTCATTCGACAATTGCGCAGCTTCCAATGTTGTTACTGTGATGAGTTAAATTGTAAACGTTTTTTTTTTTTTTTTTTAATTTTTAAAAGAGGCTCTTAACAACCTTTGAATCTGAACCGTTCAGACGCGGTCAGACATTTTGGCCATTCAGATCGTTTTTTTTTTTTTCCGTTCAGACGCGGTCAGAGGCAGTAAGATCTTAATGGTCTAGACTTGAGAGGGGTGTCTTAATGTCTCTTGTTGACACAAAAATAACCAAAAATAAATAAAAATAGTACGAGCAAGCAAATGTGCGGTTCAAACATGAGTTTTTTTCCCGTTCAGATGCGGTCACATTCAGACATTTACGCCTCAGATTCAGATGTGCGGTTCAGATTTAGATTCAGAGCCTCTTAAAAAACAAACACCACAGAGTGTGTTTGTTTCATTAAGATGTTTTGGGTCTGAATCTAACTAGCACATCTTACTATTAAGAGGTGGTTATAAAGTGTGAATGTGAATGAAATAATGCCGCTTGTTTTTTTATAATTGTCTGAATGGTTTCAATTGTCTTTTTTTTAAGTATATATTAAACCATATCAATGCAATGAATAAATAGCTTGTATAAACATGAAACAAAACATTTTAGTAATTTAATACAATAATAAATCATTAAATAAGAGGCCAAAGAGTGTTAAGGGGCAATAATAGTTACCACCACATCTTAATGGGTAAGACTTAAGAGAGATAACCTCTTACCGCGTATGACTGGAAGGAGAAAAACACCTCTTACCTTGTTTGACTGATAAGTGATAAGAGGCGGTAAGAGCTTTTTTTTAAGAAAAACGTAGACTCTAACTTAACTCGCTAACTAACTTAGCAGAGTAGCTAAATTGTCGTTACTGTGATGAGTTAAAATTTATTTGTTGATGTACAATTGTAATTCGTTTTAGTAATGTAATGTTAGCTACTTCGGTGAGTCGGATAGTGAACTAAGTTTGTTGGTTACATTTGATAGAGACTCGTCCTTTGTGTATGGATAGTGGACTCATGTGGCGTCAATTTCTGTGATATACCATCTATGCTTTTACTGTCTCCATAATTTCTGTGAAACCGTGACATACAACAAGTAGATGTTACATGTTAGTTGGTTTTCCAAGAAACTTTAAGGGTGCGTTTAGTTGGGGAAAGTTTGCATCTCTCCTTTTCAAAAAAATGGGAGAACCTTTTTGTCTTAAAAAAAAGTGGTAAAACTTTCGAGAACGTGTTTGGATGTTGTTGCATCAGAAAAGTGGAACAATTTAGGGAAGTATAGAAAGCAACAAATCATGGCTTTCCAAATCTTAGTTGTAAATCAAATTTTGTATTTCAAAATAGTTTTTTCATAAATCCCTCGATTTGAAATGATGATGACATTCAGTTGTTGAACATGATTAATATTCAAGTTGCAAGGAGTAGAACAAAATAACCAACAAATGAACGCCGGGTCAGTGGGTTAACTTTCGATCAATACCATCAACTATTTCTATTGTTTGACATTTGATATGATACACAACGTGATAAAATCTTTGACCATTATTTGATGTTTGAACTCTCTATAGTAGCCGGTTTGTTATACACAATAAATGAATGCTGGGTCAGTGGGTTCAAAACTTATTTTACCTGCATATTATGTTATATTCTTCATCCATTACCAACTCTGCAGGACTTATAAGCTCATCTAATACCACTATGCTCTGTTCTTCCCCTTTTCTTTCCTTTCCAAGATTCTTCACATCAAAAACATTTCACGAGGAGTTTGGGGGATGCTTATGGGAGCTTGAGCTTTTAAAATAAGCTAGCTGCGAGAACGCCATCTGGCTATGTTAATTATATTATGACAGGACTTGCTGTTCCTTTAGTCAACCAGAGTATTTCCTGATACAAAGGAGGTTCGTAATTGAAATAATCACTTCTGTTTTTACATGATGAACATGGCAATAGTTTTAAAAATATTGATTCAAATAATCACTTCAGTAACTTCTTCTGCTATGTTAGTTTTTTTTTTTTTTATCTCAATGAAAACTACTGTTTACTAGTGCTTCTTATTTGTTAGTTCTTTTAACTATTGTCTGTAGATTCACTTTTTAAGCATGGGTTTTTGTAAAGTAGTAAACTCCGTATATATAGATTATAAGATAAACTATACATCTTAAAGGAGTAAGTAACAATCAGTTTCATTAATATTTAGGAGTATGTAGATGCAAGTTCATGTCTAATTAATAAGGGGACGAGTATATGATAGATTTAGACTCCTTTTAGAAGAGAGAAATAGTACAGTTTTTAGTGTCTTTTTAAGGAATCCTACAGCATACTTTACTGTTCACTAATGTAATCTATCTTAACCAGAAGTTGAGTTCGTGATAGTATGTTAGTGGCGAACCCATACTCCTTTGATTTTTTTTCTATGAATTAGCAAAAAAAAAAATTGAAAATAAAACTGTAGAAATCGATTTTGGAACAAAGTTTGAACTCACAATCCGTTTGATGATTGAAAAACAAGTGGATACCTTTCTTGGCGATTTTCCCTCTACCAAATGATTTAGTTATTAGTTACCGAGAAAGGAGTGCGCCGTGTCATAAATATAATTTCTATTTTTCACATTGTAATACTACCGTATATATGTTTTATATTTAAATTTATAGATAAGTGAAAAGTAAATATATTACTAAATTCTCTACATACGCTTAATCCACCTCGAGCTCGTCCATTACTTTCCTCATTCACTTTCTTCTACACATTCATACCGTTTTCTCAATCTTCATTTACTTAACGTTGTACTCGTTTTCATCGGTGACATTGCTTTCACTCTAAATTGATCATCCACATAATTCGATTTCCTCCAAAGATATACATCAGCTGAAATCTCGAACCAAATTTCGTGCGACCCTAAATGGCGAAATCTTTGAAGAAATCGCCAGATTCTGAACGGTATATACCATCTGAAATCTTATTTATGGTGTTGGTAATGTTACCAACAAAATTATTGCTACAGCTAAGGTCAGTTTGTAAAGCATGGCGTGATATAATCTCCGATTGCTGCTTTATTAAAGCACACCTTGATAGGGCCAGTGACATACACAACCTTAGCCTTAGAAGGTATATAAATGCTGGTCCATTGATGAAATCTGCCGGTTTAGAAGATCAATGGATGAGGTATGACTTCACTATTCCCTACAAAGTATTCTCACATGGTGTAGAAATATTAGCTTCTTGCAATGGGTTGCTTTTATTAGGTGATGATATTAAGTGTTACTATTTATGGAATCCTCAACTAGGTTACTAAAACAGTTTGATGGTCTATCTGTATATAAAGATGAATTAAGGAACTTTGCTTTAGGTTACGATGCAACAGCAAAGGCTTACAAGGTAGTGAGGATCGTGCGCTTTACTGGTGGACGATTGAAGGGTTCTCGAAAGGGATTAAAGTACCCTCGATTTGATAATTCTTTTTATGATTCAACGACGGCTAGCATTTATAATTGCAAGACTGAGATTTGGGACAAGATTGAACATTTCCCATATTTCGTCTTCGAAAATGCTCAAGGTGTAACTGTGAATGGGTCCCCACATTGGGTGATGTTTAAGGATCACTCTGCTAATGATGAAGATATTGATCTTGTTATCGCCTGCTTTGATTTCGTGGAAGACGCGCTCAAAGAAATCCTTAAACCTGATTGGTTAGAGTATTCGTATATTCTGTTTTGGTGTGTTGAAAGGGCAGTTATGTTTTGTTCGTGATATTAACAAACTAAAGAGAGAAGTGTGGGTTATGCAAGACTATGGGGAATCTTGGATTGATGTATCATCTATTGTCAA
Source organism: Chrysanthemum lavandulifolium (assembly GCA_022545495.1). NCBI lineage: Eukaryota > Viridiplantae > Streptophyta > Magnoliopsida > Asterales > Asteraceae > Chrysanthemum > Chrysanthemum lavandulifolium. The sequence goes on along the minus strand of CM040241.1, from coordinate 239,277,913 downwards.
TATCGCTAATCTCCCAGGATGGTCTGGTGATCGGCCACTTGATCATATTGGCTCAATGGCTTTGATGGAGCATTATATGTTGAGAGCTTAGTCTCTCCTTTTGGCGGGACGATAATAGTGATATGATTGGATGAGACCATTCGGGATTATTAAAAGGTGCTCTTGCTCAATTATTTTGAGTTCTGTTTGATATTTATACACTAATATCACTAACGTCTGTAATATGTATATGTACAGTTGAATTTGTTGTTATGACTTGAGCTTGAGCTAAAAAGGGTAGGAAGGGTTCTAGTGCTGAAATGTGTTGATGCGCCATTTTTTCTAACCGTTGTACCAAGGACACGCGCCAGCACAAGAATCCTCCCCAAACTTTTTACTTTGAACCCTTTATGTTTGATCCTGTCCCGGTTATCCCTATATATATAAACACACACTTCATCAGATGAATGTGATCGTTGTTCTCTTCGAGAATAGATTAATATATCCAGTGTTTCTTATAAGTTGATGCTAGTTGTGGATGCCCATTAAAATATCTTGAATTAGATTTCTTCGATCTAATTTTCTGTCACTTTTTGCAGAGAGTCATGCTGGAATTCTAAGGAGCATATTGAAGGCTTTCACCAGATGATCCAGATCTAATGGATTCTGTATGTGTTTCTTTCTTGTTTGTTTTGCTTTTTAATAATACATGTTGCGAGTCTGAGGACATGGAAACTAGAATTCTGTTGTTTTCTGTACCCCTTTTATGATAAGAAGTTTGGATGCTATTGTGTGTTCTGGTCACTTGATCTGTTGTGTTTGATTCTTGGCATATATTTGATTATTTATTCATAATTTACAATCATAACAAGCTTGGTGAATTCTTGGAGGATATGTTTTAGATAGATTAAGAAACCATGGTTACAGGGTTTTTGTAAATATAATGCTAAAGCCAACCATGAAACTACAAGTATGAGTGATCCTGGTTCAAGATATAATGGCATTGTTACATTCATAAAAGCTAAGTTTCAGATTTTAATGTTGTATCTCGCACCTGGATATGGTTTCAATACTTCCAGGTACTGTTTGTGGTTTTTGTGTCTACTTCCACTTGGACGTTAGTTTTACTTTTGACGAGGACTCCATTGTGTGTCCCAAACATGTTGCTTGCTTTTAGGGTGGAGGGTGGCTCCTGCTTTTTCTATCAACATTTTCCTTCAACTTTCCACAACTATTGCAACACTTTATCCTCTCTTACATTATTATTATTTTTAGAGTAAGCTCCAAAATACATCCCTGTGGTTTACCCCGTTTCGCACCATACATCCCTCACCCAAAAGTTTAGACAGATACATCACCCCGTTAGTAAACGTTAGCCTATATACATCCACAAGGACGAACGGTGCAAAATTGGTGTCGTTAACTTGGACACGTGGCAGTTAAGTAAAGGTAATTTGGTCATTTTATCTCCCAACTACTTCAATCTTTTATCACTTTTAGTCATAAACACAATCCCAAATCAAAAACACAATCACAAACAAAAATCACAAATCAAAATCACACATCTAAAACCCAAATCAAAAAACAGAAATCAAAAACTAATGAATTGAATAAATGAAAATCAAAACTACTGGTTTCTTTTTTTGTTTGTTGTTTGTTCTATGCTTCTTTACAGTTTTGTACACCGAGTTTCGAATTTGAAAGAATCAAATTCATCATCTAGAGCGTCTAAATCTTAACCAATAAGGTTCTCTCGAAGGGGATCTAGTTGGTGTTGGTGGAAGCAGTGTTCTAAATATCGGTCTTGGCGGCCGATATATCACTGATATATCGCACATCGGTGGTCAACCGATACGATTTTTCCCTAGTCGGTCAAAAAAATCGGTTTGGTCAATATCGGTCAAAATCGGTCAAGATCAGTCCAAATCGGTCAAAATCGGCTGTTAAAATGAAAAAACAAGTACGGTTTCATACCTTCTTTCACTCGGATAAAAGAAAACCAACAATCACAAATGAATTAAACCTACCTTGGAAGAACAAGCCTTAATCGTTGTATGATTTCGTAGCAAAAAGAATCCAAGAAATAGAGCATGTTATGATTCGTGTTGGTGTAGTTACAAAGAGGGTGTTTGAAAATCGATAGATATAATATAAGAAAATAAAGGGACGATTTGAGCTTTTGATTTGGTGGTGGATGCAAGAAAACATTTGTCTGCTGTTTATGTTTGTGTGTGATGAAGTGATTAGGGTTAGATAGGAAAAGTAGTGGTATTATATAGTCCTAGGCTTATTAGGTTTAGTGTTGGGCCTTGGTTAGTTTTTTATATTGGACTTGGACTCACAAGAATTGGACTTCTGGTTGGCTTAAATCTAAAAGGAAGAAATGGACTGATATATAGCTCATAATTTAATAAAAAATATAAAATACATATAATTTCTTTATAATTTAGGGTCTCCGTTATATCACTGATATATCGCCGCCAAGACCGATATGGCGCTTGGCGATGGTCGACCGCCGAGGGACCGCCGAGCGATATTTACAACACTGGGTGGAAGGTGGAGTTCCTCTGCGCATACAGCCTGATGGTGGATGTTGGTGCTTGGCATCGGTGGAGCAGTGGGTGCCCACTGCCTTCACCGGCTCGATCCAAAAAGAGGTTGGAGCCACTGGAGGTGGTGGCGGGCGCCCCTCCCTGTAGTCTTGATGATTTTGCAACACCTGCGAAATAAAAAAGATCATGAATTAGCATACTAAACAACTTTATGAAAAAGTGCACGATGATCCATCATTAGAACGCTAGGGTGTTTGGCATTGCGCTTTGAAAGTGATTTACATGATTGTTCCGCTTTCCAAATGGTAGATAGTTTTTTTGCATTTTGATAAAGTAAACCGATTATCTTATTCGATGATAAACCATTTAAAGGTCAAATGGTTAGCTTAGCGAGAGTCGTTACGATTATAGCAAAAGTGGTTTTGATTAAATAGTTTGTTCAAGAGTAGCTCTCACAAAAGTGATTCTGATTATATGATTATTGCAGGTCATTTCACATGTAAATCTTAAAGCACCCAAAAGCCTATATGATTTGTGTTTTTTGATTTGGGTTTTAGATGTGTGATTTTGATTTGTGATTTTTGTTTGTGACTGTGTTTTTGATTTGGGATTTTTGATTTGGGATTGTGTTTATGACTAAAAGTGATAAAAGATTAAAGTAGCTGGGAGATAAAATGACCAAATTACCCTTACTTAACTGCCACGTGTCCAAGTTAACGACACCAATTTTGCAACCGCTCGTCCTTGTGGATGTATATAGGCTAACGCTTACTAACGGGTGATGTATCCGTCTAAACTTGGGTGAGGATGATGGTGCGAACGCAGAAACCACAAGAATGTATTTTGAGTTTACTCTTATTTTTATTTTATATGATTTAAAAATCCCCCTAAAACAAAAATATCCACACACAACAATCAATAAATATCGCTCTCTCATCCAATCACCTTTCTCTCTCTTGCTTTTCTTTCGGGGCTTAAACGTCGCTCGGAAATTTTTTTCTCAATCTCTTTTCCCGTGTAAAGTGGTGTCAATTTCCTTGCGGGACCGGCCTTTCCTCCATAGTTATTCACTTATAGTTTGGTTTTTCTCAATAGTTATTCACTTCAAAAAACATAAACATTGGTCACTACCGTGTAACCAAATTTCGAAGGTGATCATGTAAAATCGCGATCACTCGCTGACGGCTCAACATTGATCACTCGTGACCATTATGATTGATAAGCGATAAGGATTACGTGAAATATGTGGTTTGTGCTTTGTTACATGTCTATTACCATTGTGCTATTATTACACGAACTATAAGATTTTATTTTGTAGAGTAAATGCATTATCTATGTGGTTTGTTTAGTTTGTCACTAATGGTAATGTCAGAAACTATGGACAAATATTGTTTTTAGGAGACTAAATGTCTAACAAAAACTAATTTGTTGGACTTTTTCCATGTTTAAATCATATAAGCTAATAAGTCAAACAAAAATGAGCTTATGAAATAGTATAACTATATAAGCCAAAGGCAAATAAACTCGTAAACTCAAACATAAGTTTAAATAAACATCAATATAGTCTCACTGGAATGATATGGGAAATTTGCAAAATTGTGACGAAAGATGACACTTATTTTGAATTTGACTCAATTTTGTGGCTTATTTTTTAAAGAGTAAACTCCAAAATACATCCCTGTGGTTTACCCTGTTTCGCACCATACATCCCTCTCGCAAAAGTTTCAACAGATACATCACTCCGTTAGTAAAAGTTAACCTATATACATCCCTCAGTTAAAATAAGGACTAACGGTGCAAATTATTTCTCCGTTATCTCCTAACGAGATATAAAATATTTACACCGCAGCCCCTTAGTGTTTTTAATTTGGCGAGTTTAGTCCCTACAGGGCTATATAAGCGAATGAGTTTTCCCCTCATAACCCTAATCACACACACACACACTTATAACTTTTCCGGCGCCGCTCCTCCTTCTCCGTCCGTCGTCTCCGATCACCATCAACACCACTGCCATCATCACCTACAACCCTTCCTCATTATATCCTAACCCTACACCTACTTTTACTCTCTCCTCTCTCACACCCAAACGACCACCACCACCACGACACCGCCACCTTCATCATTAAAATAACACCAAACCCACCTCTATTTCTTGCTTGTAAACACGAATCCACCACTCGCGCGCTATAAATCCACCCACACGCGCCACCACCGCCGCCATTGTTGTCGTTTTTGTGTCTTGTTAAGTTAGATCTTGTGGTTGAGATAACAACCACACCGATTCACAACCACTTGTACGAGTGTGAATCGGTGTGAGTCTAAAACAAACGGAAACGAAATAAAACTTGTTAAAACACACGCACGAAGCAGTCTTGGCTTAGTCTTGAGCTTATTCGAACTTATTTACAAGCCCACGAGCTTATTTTGGTGTGATTATTGTTTGGTTTTGAGTTTTGTTGGTTTTGGTCACTTGCCATAACCAAACCACAAGTGGGTTATGGTTAAACCTTGTTATTGGTAAGGTTTTGGTTTAGATTTGGTCCGTTTGGTTCACTTGTACGCGGCGTGGTTCAAAGCTGAGACCCTGTGGTCTCAGCGAGGTAAGCTTATTTGGTCTGAATGGGTTATGGTAGTATTGTGGTATTGTGACTTAATTGTGACTTTGACTCGAGCCGTAGGAATTTAGTTTGGTCGTTTGGACGAAAACGTAAAGAAACAGACGAACACGTAAAGAAACGGATGAAAACATAAAAAAAATGGACGAAAACATAAAGAAACGAATGAAACGTAAAAAAAAACGAACGAAAACGTAAAAAAAAAATAGACGAAACCGAAAAAACGGACGAAAACTTAAAAAAGGTCTAACGGTGCAAATACTGTTAACTGAGAGGACTAACGGTGTAAATATTTTCTGTCTCGTTAGGAGATAACGGAGAAATAATTTGCACCGTTAGTCCATATTCTAACAGAGGGATGTATATAGGTTAACTTTCACTAACGGAGTGATGTATCTGTTGAAACTTTTGCGAGAGGGATGTATGGTGCGAAACAGGGTAAACCACAGGGATGTATTTTGGAGTTTACTCTTTTTTAAACTAAGACGACTTTTTTTTTTTTTTTTTTTCTCTAAATTCCAAGATTACCTTTAGGGGCCGTTTGGTTCACCGAATCTGCTGTAATTTGGTGTAATTGTAATTGGAATTCCAATTACATAAGGTGTTTGGTTAAATAATGGGTGGAATTGTAATTCTTTAAATTACATTGGACCCACCTTTTTAATGTAATCTCAATTACACCGCTTTAGTGGGGGAATGTTTACACATTTCAAAGGAATTCTCACCATTTTACATAAAAAACCCAACACATAAAAAACCCTACTCTTATCTTGTGTCGTATCTATTATCTCCCCCTTTATATTTTTCTGATCCATTTTCTAGGTTCGATCTATATATCATTTATCTTGATTTCTTCAATCTCGATCAACCTGCTCATATCCACTACTGATAAAAAGGTTAGATGTAGTTTTTTAATTGTTTGGTAAAAAAAGAATTAGGATCGATTCATCTGTATTTTTTCTTGTTTTAATATATGTATAAATTTTGTTATGGTTATAGGGTTATTGTTTGTTCTTAATTACATATATCATTTTCTGAATTTCACCATTTAAGTTTGAACCTATGTATCAGGAAATGACTCGTCTTAGTTTAACAACCCGCAAACGTAAGGAAAGGAGACAAACAATGGTTTTGACATGGTGGAACCAAGTTACTACAATTGTTGTTTGGTTTGTTATCACTATGTTCATGTTGGTACTCAAATCTAACATTTATTAAATACACATGTATTGTCTGTTGGATGTTTGTTGCCTAATTGTAGCTTCACCAGCTAGCTATAAGTTATCAAATCTAACATTTATTTTTTCATGTATAAGATTATTTCGAAACGCAACGACAAATGTAATCAACTATGATCGTATTGCGAACCTATTGTGTATCCAATATGTATGACGTACACATAAGACATATCAGTTGGTATGCTATGATCGAATTAAGAAATATTAGATCGCATTTTCCTTGTTTATAGTTAACGAAAAATATGTGATTCGTATTAATCCAACGCAAATCTACTAAATAACTGATCTCAAATGTTAAACCGTGAGTTTCTTCAGAAAGTTCTTCGTCACTACACTATAGTTAAATCTATAGAATTCGTCAATACACTATAGTTAATCTATATAATTCGTCACAATAATCAAAAGTAAGTTGCTTTGATTTCCAACATGATTCATCGAGTGAATGGATATTAGTACTCTTTTTAAATGGATATTAATACCCCTTTTACGTTTTTCATTTATTATTATTTTTTATTTATTTTATTATTTTTATTACTTTGTTTCTATTATAAAATTACGAAAAATAAAATATAAATTTTGACAAGTAAAAAATATTACTTGTTTCCGTCCCAAAATAATTATCTACAGACAAAAAACACAGTTTAAGAAAACATCGTCATTACAACTTTTTCTTTCTTACTTTTCGAACAAAAACAACTTTACCTTTAACTAATTAATTTAAAACTTATTTTATGCTTGTAATTAAAACCTCAAGTGAGGTTGATACAACAAACTTGATCTATATTCTCTATTTATTTTTGGAAATGAACAATTATTTGAGACAATCTAAAAAGAAAATATAGACAATAAATATGAGACGGAGGGAGTAAATAATAATAAATACACATAAGCTGATAAAAAAGAGCTAATTCAAAGAGTAACCCAGGTGACCAGTTGCACTCTCTTTTATAGACCAAATTTTTTTTCTTTCAAAATAAACAGAGGCGAACGACAAGTGACAATTAGGCGACCACATTCTATGCTTGACATGTGTTAATGTGTCATACTTTTTTCACTAAAGAAAAAAATCAAAAGTACAAGTCGCACAAAAAAAACCAAATTGCTCGATACTTTTTGAATTTTCTCGATAAAAAATTGTCTCTTTGTTAACAGGTAAAAAGATAGGGGTGATACTTACACCATATCTTTTGATGTATGCATCGTAATTTGTGCATTACAGTATTGTATAGTAATACACAAATTAGAGTGAATTACATAATTGGTCCTTGTGGTTTGTTGAAAATTGCAGAAAATGTCCGTGCTTTTTTTCGGCGTTCGTCCTTGTGGTTTACAAATCTTACGGATTTTGTCCTCGTCCAAAAATGTCCGTTAAGTGTCTTGCGCTGTTAGTCATTCGTTAGTGCAGTCCGTTAAGTGTTTTAATCGTTAGTCCTTCGTTAATAAATTTTGCACCGTTAGTCCTTATTTTTAAAATATAGTTTTCCCAATTAGTCCCTCCGTTAATAATAGTTTTCACCCTTTTGTCCGCTTTTATCCGCTGCTCGCTTTTTATCCGCTTCCCCTTTTTTACGTTTCCGCTTTTTTATAGTTTTTGTCCATTTTTCACGCTTTTATCGGTTTCATCCGCTTTTGTCCGTTTTTCAGACGTTTTATCGGTTTTTTACGTTTTATCGGTTTTCTTACGTTTTGTCCGCTTAAAAAATTTTGAATAAAATTTCAAAAAAAAATTGATTAAAATTTTTTTTCAAAATATATATATTTTTTAAAATATGTCCGCTTTTTTCAATATTTTTCGAAATTTTTAAGATTTAAAAAAAAAAAATTTGAAAAAATATTTTTCGAAATTTTTTACCGCTTTTTTCGAAAATATTTTGTCCGTTTAAAAAATATTTGAAAAAATTTCGAAAAATATTTTTTCAAATATTTTTTTAAATCTTAAAAATTTTCAAAAATATTGAAAAAACGGACATATTTAAAAAAAATATATATTTAAAAAATATTTTTTATTCAATTTTTTTTTGAAATTTTTATTCAAATTTTTTTAAACGGACAAAACGTAAGAAAAGCCGATAAAACGGACACAACGTAAGAACAACGGACAAAACGAAAGAAAACAGAGAAAACATAAGAAAACGGACAAAAATTAAGAAAACGAAGAAAACGGATGAAACCGATAAAAGCGTAAGAAAATGGACAAAACTATATAAAACGAAAGAAAACTGATAAAACGTAAAAGAAGGGAAAGCGGATAAAAACGAACGAAACGGATAAAAACGGTTATTAACGGAGGGACTAATCGTGAAAACTATATTTTAAAAATAAGGACTAACGGTGCAAAATTTATTAACGAAGGACTAACAGTGCAAAACACTTAACGGACTGCACTAACGAAGGACTAACAGCGCAAGACACTTAACGGACATTTTGGACGAGGACAAAATCCGTAAGATTTGAAACCATGCGACGAAACGCACCGAAAAAAAAGACAAGGGACATTTTCTGCAATTTTCAACAAATCACAAGGACCAATTATGTAATTCACTCCACAAATTATGATACTGCATAAAAAAGATACGGTGTAAATTCCCTAAAAAGATGGGCAGGTATGCCTCAAATTAAAAAAATTAAAAGAAAAAAGAAGCTACAAATACCCCTTCCGTCAGTTTCTTCTTCCATCCTTTTGTTTGGTTGCAAACTGCTGAATCGATAATTCGTATTATTATTTCAAAACATGTAAGTTTCCTACTTAACTAATAATTCTAATTTCAATTGAATGTACTTTTCTAGCTTCAACGTACACTGTTTGGTTTTCCTTATTTTGAATAAAAGAAATGATTACGAGGCCTAAAAGCGTGACTAAATATGTGTCTAAATTGACGTGATAATGGTTTATTGGTTTGTTAGTCATGCCAATCGATGCTCGTTTATAAAAAAAAAAAAAAAAAATGCAATTTAGACTCGGAAATGAAAAAAATTGTTTCAGTAAAAAAGTTAGTTTAGTTTGATCTCAAGTAATCATTTTGAAATAAGCATGCGAGGTTCACGTTACCCGGGGAGGGCGAGTCTTTAACGCACATGTACACAGCCTAACCAAGGCGACCCCATATGTGTACCTAGTGAGGTTTGGGCCCTATACCTAGTGGTGGTTTACTTACCGAAAATTGTTTACTCTAAAATAAGCAAATAAGCATAAGGCAGTTTTAGTTGTGGATGATCAAAACACTTTCAAACTGATTGATTATCTGCTTAAAACTGAGCAGATTAGCAGAAAAATAAGCAATCCCAAACACCCTTTTGTTATCCGATTGTATTCATATCTCAAGTGTAATGTGATATAAGAAAGAGGCATAATAGTGTAAGAACCCTATAACGAATTTGTTTATGTTTATTGATCCGTTGATACAAGAGTCTTTCCAATTTCATGTAGGCTACCTTCATAGGTGTTTGCCACAAGAGTGATATGAGAATAAGAGTACTGCACCCACTAGGCATCTGTGAATATTGTCATCTTAAAACCAAAATTAATAAATAAGGAAATAGGCAAGTAGAGATCAGGCCTATATTTTGGCTTCTTAAAGCAAGTTAATTTATGGTGCGCTTATTGTGCGTCATGCTATAGATAGAATTACACATCATGAAGCTTGAGGTTGAGAAATAGACCAAAAGACAAAGATGGATTATTAAAAGACGTGGAAACAAACATTACTGTTATCATCCTTTTTAAGATGCCTCGACTGAAATTAACGCCACTTGAAACCATTATTTAGTACTACAAAATGAGGTAGCCTCTATTAGTTGTGACTAACTAACTCTACTCACTAACTGACATCAACACTAATTGTTGATGGTATATTCGTTATAGTGATGTACTGTTAGCTACTTATGTAAGTTGGTTAGCTACAATTGAAAGAGACTTATCCATATGTATAATTAGTGGAGTCATATGGCGTCAATTTTTTCAAGCCATATAAGGAAGGATGGTAACATTTCTCTGTTTCTTGACTTTCTTCATCTGTCCGATACTGTCCACTATCAAAGCTTTGACAGAAATAAGTTTGTTTTTGTCTCATGGATATCATGGAAGCAACTGAGTATCAAAGCATGTTATCGGTCAACTCAGTATTTCACGTTATTTTATTATAATAAGCTACCGTTACAAGTAAGGGTGTTAGTCAGCTTGACCCGGTCGGGTTCGGGTCAATTCGGGTCGAGTCAATTCGGATTGAGACTAAAAAAAAAATACCCAAACCTGACCCTGACCCTGTTAGAACTCGGGTTAGTCGGGTTTGGGTCAATTCGGATTAGGTCAATCCGGGTTCAGGTCAACTCAAATATAAGTAAAATGATTAAAAAATTGCTAACTTTAATATGTTTGTACTGTAAAAGTGTTAGTCGAGTCGGGTTGGTCGGGTTGGTCGATTCGGGTTTAGGCTAAAAAAAACATACCCGAATCCGACCCTATTTAAATACCGGGTTAGTCGGGTTGACCTGACTAAAATTATTGACCCGAGAAACCTGACGAATAGGGTGGTTCGTTCAGATCGAGTCGGCCATTTTGACACCCCTAGCAAGAAGCCTGCAATTGATTAATCAAACACCTCTAGAAAGTGAACTCCCATTTAAGCTCCGGCACTCGTAATTAGGGCTGCAATCAAGTCAAGCTTTTATCAAGCAACTCGAGCTCGAGCTTGACTCGATCGAGTCAAGCTTTTATCAAGCTCAAGCCCAAAAATTAGCTCGAAACATATAACGAGCCAAGCTCAAGCTTTTGATAGCTCGGCTCGAGCTCCTATGAAGCCCTATCAAGCTTTTTCGAGCTTTAATATAAATATATTTCCGTTATAATTTCATATAACTAACTAGGGATAATTTGAGTATTAACATAATTATAAGGACTTACATTATAAATAATTAAACATGTCATTTAAACCTAATTAATCCAAATGTTTTGTATTCTACCTTTTGTATTCTTCACACTTTTGGATTGTCGACCGTTACAGTGTTATCATTTGTGTAAAACACTAGTGAGTTTGGCTATTATGGTTTAAGTTTGTTTTACTTTATACATATATTTATTGATGAGTTTGGCTATTAGATACAATGTTTTTATATACATTCAAGCTTTTCAAGCCGAGCTCAAGCAAGCCAAGCTCAATCCTGGATGATTAAAACTTGTCAACCTATCAAGCCAAGCTCAAGCCTCACTTATAAATTTCAAGCTAAACTCAAGGCTGTTAAGCTCGAGCTCGGCTCGACTCGATTACACCAATTTCCAAAAAGTACCCTTAATCAACTCATAAAGCGGAAACATAAAGATAGACTTTTTCAAATTTAAAAAAAAATAAAAATTTGCAAATACCCCTTGCGTTAGTTTGTTCTTTCATCCTTTTGTTTGGTTGCAAACTGGGATAATTCTATTCCAATTTCAAAACACGTAAGTTTCCTACTTAATTAATTATTCCAATTTCAATTGAATGTTTATCATATTAGAGGGTGTTTGGGATTATGTACTTTTCTAGCTTCAAAGTATACTGCTTGGTTTTCCTTATTTTGGAATAAAGAAATAATTGAGCGTGACTAATTCTGTGCCTATATTGATGTGATAATGGTTTCTTGGTTTGTTAGTCATGCCTAATCAATAGGTACTCGTATTGTCGTTTGTAAAAGAAATAAAAATGCAATTAAGACCAGAAAAAGAAAAAATTGTTTGGGTAAAAAAGAGTTTATTTTGTTACATTTTGAAATAACGCACATGTAGGCGGCCTAACCGAGGCGACACCCTTTCCCTGACCACCCCATATGTGTACCTAGTGAGGTTTGAACCCTTGCGAGGAGGTCAAGTGCGTTACCACTAGACCATTAGGTGGTTGTTTACTTACTGAAAATTGTTTACTCCAAAATAAGCAGAAGCTGTTGTAGTTTTGGATGATCAAAACACTTTCAAACTGATTATCTGCTTAAAACTGAGCAGAAAATAAGCAATCCCAAACACCCTTTCGTTATCCGATTGTATTCATATCTCAAGTGTAATGTGATATAAGAAAGAGGCATAATAGTGTAAGAACCCTGTAACGAATTTGTTTGTGTTTATTGATCCATTGATACAAGAGAGTCTTTCCAATTTCATGTAGGCTACTTTCATAGGTGTTTGCCACAAGACTGATATGAAAATAAGAGTACTGAACCAAAATTAATAAATAAGGAAATAGGCAAGTAGAGATAAGGCCTATATTTCGGCCTCTTAAAGCGAGTTAATTTATGGTTTGCTTATTGTGCGTCATGCTATAGATACAATTACACATCATGAAGCTTGAAGGTTGAGAAATGGACCAAAAGACAAAGTTGGTGTATTAAAAGACGTGGAAACAAACATTACTGTTATCATCCTTTTTAAGCTGCCTCGACTGAAATTAACGCCACTTGAAACCATTATTTAGTACTACAAAATGAGGTAGCCTCTATTAGTTGTGACTAACTAACTCTACTCACTAACTAACTCAGCATCTAAGGATGACATCAACACTAATTGTTGATCGTATATTCGTTATGGTGATGTACTGTTAGCTACTTATGTAAGTTAGATAGTGAATAAGTTGGTTAGCTAAAATTGACAGACACTCATCCAATATGTATATATAGTGGAGTCATGTGGCGTCAATTTTTTCAAGACATATAAGGATGGTAACATTTTCTCTGTTTCTTGACTATCTTCATCTGTCTGATACTGTCCACTATCAAAGCATATCATTGGTTAAACCGCATCTGTTCATCATCATCTTTCATTCTTTTGATACCTTCATCAATCTGATTTTGTTTCAGTAATAAGCAAGCAATCATTGTTTCTGGTTTATTTGTTTCAATTAATTGATTTGAGCATCTACTATTTTCCAGAACTCACAAGAAATATAACATGCAACTATTTCAAGAAACCGTGACATACAACAAATAAATGTTGCATGTTAGTTTTCCAAAATAATCTAAAATTTCTTACAGGCAAAGGGATTATTGGGCTTGCAAATGTTGAACATATATAAGTATGTTGCATGGGGCAGAGAAAGCAAAATAACCAACACATGACTAATGGGTCAGTGGGTTGACTTTTAACTGTTTGACATTTGATCAGATGCACTACTTGATAAAAAACAAAATTGACTTTTGATGTTTGAACTCGGTGAAGTAGCAAAATCCAGTGTGTAAAGATTTGAAATCATTCACTGGTTATCTAGGTTGAATTTTACCTGCATATTATCCTATATTCTACATCCGTCCCTAACTGTGCAGGATTTATAAGCTTTCCTTCCCCTTTTCTTTCTTTTCCAAGATTCTTCACAACAAAAACATTTCATGGGTGTTATTATTTTATTTGAAAGGTACAGTAAATCTCTTATAAGCTATAATTATACTTATTACAAGAGGTAAAACTTGTTAACTATGCGTGTGATCCGTTTATCATTTAAAATTTATTGATAACTACAGTAGATGGTAATGGTAGTATCATTGGTACTTGGTTCCTTTTATGATGTGGGGGTATACCAATGAGTATGATCATTCTTTCGGTTTGCTGTATAATTCTACAATTTGTGTGTTTGGGGGAAGCTTATGAGAGCTTGAGCTTTTGAATAAGCTGGCTTAGAAAATAATGTACCTGTGAGAACACAATCTTGCTATTTTATTTTTATTATATGGCAGGACTTGTTCCTCACTTCCTCTAGTGAACCAGAGTATTTCGTGATACAACGGAGGTATGTAAATCAAAGGTGCACATTCAGTTTATTGAACTATCATTTATGGTTTTACACCATGAACATGGTAACATTTTTAACAATATTGGCTCAAATAATTACATCATAACTTCTCCTGTTATGTTAGTTTTTTGCTCTCAATGAAAACTACCATATACTTTTGTTTCTTATTTGTTAGTTCATATAACTATTGTTTGTAGATTCGCTTTAAAGAATGAGTTTTTGTTAAGTAGTATTTATAGATTATTAGATAAACTATACAGTACATATTAAAGGAGTAAGTAAAATTAGTTTTATCAATATTAGAAGTATGTAGATGCAAGTTCATGTCTAAGTAATAAAGGCAGACGAGATTATTAAACATAGTATATGGTAAATTTGGACCCCTATTAGAGGAGAGAAATAGTAGTGTTTAGTCTCTTTTGAAGGGATCCTACTGCATACTTTACTGTTCACTAATGTAATCCATCTTAACCAGAAGTTGAGTTGGTCATAGTATGTTAGTGGCGAACCCATACTTTGTTGATTTTGTTCTATGAATTAGCAAAAAAAGAAGTGAGAAAATATACTGTAGAGATCTGATTTTTGATACAAAGTTTGAACTCACAATCCGTTTGATGATTGAAAAACAAGTGAATACCTTTCTTGGCGATTTTCCCAATACTGCAGTATATGTTCTAAAAAAAATCAACGTTCAGCCTTACCCTTACCCGAAGGTAAAGAGGTTGGAGTGAGGATCGAACCCTTGATCTTTGTGTCCAAAGGAGAGGGGTTTTCCAACTGATCCAACCCTACTATGATTACTGCAATATATGTTCTAAATTTATAAATATAGATAATTGAAAAGTAAACATATTTACTAAATTCCCTACATCACGCTTTTAATTCACCCCGAGCTTTCCGTCCGTTACTTTACTCATTCACTTTCTTCTACACATTCATACCGTTTTCTCAATCTTTATTTACTTAACGTTGTACTCGTTTTCATCGGTGACATTGCTTTCACTCTAATTTGATCATCCGCATAATTCGATTTCCTCCAAAGATATCAATCAGTTGAAATATCGAACCAAATTTTGTGCGAACCCTAATGGCGAAATCTGTGAAGAAATCGTCAGATTCTGAACGATATATACCATATGAAATCGTATTTATGGTGTTGGCAATGTTACCAACAAAATTATTGCTACAGCTTAGGTCAGTTTGTAAAGCATGGCGTGATATAATCTCCGATGTCCACTTTATTAAAGAACACCTTGATAAGGCCAATGACATACACAACAATAGCCTTAAAAGATACATGGATGATGCTGTATGGATGAGATCTATCTGTTTAGAAGATCCAGGGACAACGCATCAACTTACTGTTCCCATGAAACAATTTTCACCCTATGTAGAAATATTAGCTTCTTGCAATGGGCTGCTTTTATTAGGTGATTGTATTAAGTGTTACTATTTATGGAATCCCTCAACTAGGTTACTAAAACAGTTTAATGGTCCTTCAGTATATAGTGATGAATTAAGGAACTTTGCTTTAGGTTATGATGCAACAACAAAGGCTTACAAGGTTGTAAGGATTGTGCGTGTTACCGGCGGAAGATTTCGGAGTTCTCAAAAGAATGTGTTGTGCCGTCGGTTTAGCGATTCTGTTTATGATTCAAATACGGCCAGCGTATATAATACCAAAACTGAAAAATGGGACAAGATTGAACATTTCCCATATGTCATCTGTGGAAATGCTCAAGGTGTAACTGTGAATGGGGCCCCACATTGGGTGATGTATCGGGATCATTCTGCTAACGATATAGTTATTGATCCTGTTATCGTCTGCTTTGATTTAGCGGAAGATAGGTTTAAAGAAATCCTTAAACCTCATTGGTTTGATGATTTCTGTGAGTTTGAATATGGTGTGTTTGAAGGGAAGTTATGTTTTCTCCGTTATATCCCCAAACGAAAAACTGAAGTATGGATAATGCAAGAGTATGGGGAATCTTGGGTTAATGTAACATCTTTAGTCAAATGTTTTCGTCTCCCAGGATGGAGTCGTGATCAGAAACTTGGCTATTTTGGCGCAATGACTTTTAATGAAGCGTTATATGTCGAGAGCTTAGTCTCTCCTTTTGGCGGGGATGACAATAGTGATATGATTGGATGAGGCCACAGGGAATTGAAGGTGCTCTTGCTATATTTTTTGAGTTCTGTTTGATATTTATACGCTTTTATCACTAACATCTGTAGTATTATATACAAGTAAAGTTGAATGTTCTTCAGTGTTATTAGTTATTATGACTTCCCAGCTTAAGGTAAAATGGTAGGGAGGATTATAGTGGTGACATGTGTCCTGATGAACCTTCCTTACACTTGGATGCACCATGTTTCCAAACTGATACACCAAGGACACGTCTTTTTACCTTGAACTCTTTTTGTTTAATCCATCGTGGTTATACTTATATATAAACACACACTTCATTATATGAATGTGATCACTGCTCTCTATAAAAAATAAATTAGTCCAGATTCTTTTATAAGTTGATGCTAGTTGTAATTTGTAGAGGCCCATTAACATATCTTGATTAGATATCTTCGATCTAATTTTGTGTCCACTTTTGCAGAGTCTCGTGCTGGATGGGTAAAGAGCATATTGAAGGCTGCGACCAGATGATCATATGATCCAGTTCTGATGGAGTCTGTATGTGCTTCTTTCCTGTTTATTTTGCTTTTATTTTTATTCTTTTGAAATAAATGTTCGAGGATCAAAGACATGGAAAGCAGAACTCTGTTGTGTTGTGTACCCCTTTTCTAATCATTTACTGTATTGTATGAGAAGTTTGAATGCTATTTAGTCGCGGGCAGATGTACTGAATGCCATTTAATTATGTGTCCTGGTCACTTGATTTGTCTTGTTTGTTTGATTCATAGAATTTGTTTTTATCATTTATAATAAGCTTCGTTGAGTCTTGATGGTATGCTTAAGAGAGAATCTTTGGTTAGAGAGGGTTTCCTATGATGCTACTCCAATGCTAAAGCCAAGCATGAAAATACTAGCATCAGTGATGGCGGTTTAAAGATATAATGGCAGTACTAGCGTGTTACAGTCATAAAGATTAATGTTCCTGATTGAATCTTCTATGTGGGGACGCACCTGGATGTGGTTGATATTCTTCCGGTTACTGATAATGCTTCTTGGGTCTACTTTTGCCCAGTCGTGATTACACAAATATTCTTGGTGTTTATTTTATTTATTACAAGGAAAGCAGGAATAACTGTTACTACTAATGCTCCGTGCGACCCAAAAGTGTTGCTTACCAATACATTTCTAAAACTGAGTATTTTTAAGATGTGTAAACCTCGTATTTAGCCAAGCAGCTAACCAAAAACTGCATTATTTGTATTTCTGTATTTTTGTTTATGTTGGGACTAGGATGCCTCAAGCGAGAAAAAGATGACTTGTGGGGTAGCCATAGGTGAGTAAGCCCATGGAATTTCACCCATACGTATGGATACGGGTAAAAAATGAACCCGTTGTGAGCGACCAGCTTGTGACGGATATGTTCCTTCTATCACAGATAAAACTACTCTACTAATCTGCTACTGCCGTTATATATATGGCACGTGTTTTTATAGTTTTCCATTTTTATTTTCTTTTTACTGTGGTTGATCTTAAAGGCAAACTTGCAGACACAAGTAACAGTAAGGACCAGTTTCCCCTTTTTTAATTTTTTTTTTTTTTTTTTTTAACATAATTAAATAAAGGACCGCCACGTAAAGATAATATCCAAATGTCACCCGCAATTTGCACTAAAGGTAACATATGAGTGGCTCACATTAACACAAATCACCAAACCATATCACCATGTCATCTTCTTTCCCTCCATTTCACTCATAATGCAGCTTCATCTCAATCATCAATGGCAATCACCACTTCTTCAGAGTGGTCACTAACACACATTTATCACACAAAAACACACCACAAAAACATCACATTCAATCCATCACAACACTCGCCACCTTCAGCATCCTCAGCATCATCATCATCATCATCATCATCAAGAATCTTGATAGTTAACTCATCTAAAACATACCAACAAGCAACTGATTCACCTGTAGTCGTATTCGACTCGAAAGTTGACAACTTTCAAGATTCTTCAGCACCCAACGTTAATCTTGTGATATGCAATCTTTTAAAAGATTCAAATACAGAACACATGGGGCTAGAAAGCTACGAAAGCGCGAAAAAAATGCAAGGTTTTCGACCCACGAGGTCAACATTGCATAATTTAATCAGGTATTCGCTTCGTGTGAAGGATTGGAATATAATTTGGTTAATTTGTGATGATTTTGGGAAATTTAATGTGTATCCTGATGCTTCGACTTGTTGTAGTTTAATAAGTAGTTGTATTCGAGCGAAAAGATTTAAACTTGCTGACAATTTGCTTGATGTTTTGAAATTTGAAAAAGAAGTTGCTGTTTTAAGTTTTAATGCGGCTATTAGGAGTTATAATAAGCTTCATATGTATAGTAGTGCAGTTAAGGTTTTCGATATGATGGCGAGTTCTAATATGCAATTAGATGGGGAGTGTTATGGGCGAACAATGGAAGCTTATTTGAAAATGGGTATGAATGAGAAAGTTGTTTCATTGTTCAAAGAATTTGAATCTAGTAACGTTGAGTGGACGCCTTTTTGTTCACAGATTTATAGGATTTTATGTGAGTCGTTAGCAAAAACAGGGAAACCGTTTAGAGCTTTAGATTACTTTAGGGAGATGATTAACAAAGGGTATCAAGAGGACCCTTCTTTTTATGTAACTTTAATTAGTTCATTTGTAAGTGTTCGAGATGTTAAAATGGTGGAAAGTTTGTTAGAAGAAGCTGAAGGAAGAAGATGTTGAGGATCCCGGTGTTTTTGAAGGTTGTTTTGATGTATGTTGAATTAGGCTTACTTGAAAAGACACTAGACGTTGTTTCTTCAATGAAAAGAGTGAATATTAAAATTTCGGATTGTATCTTTTGTGCCATTGTAAATGGGTATTCAAAGAAAAGAGGGTTAAGTTCAGCGGCTAATGTGTATGAACAGTTGGTTACAAATGGTTGTGAGCCTGGTCAAGTGACCTACGCATCCATTATAAACATTTATTTTAGGCTCGGGGTATATGACAAAGCGGAAGAAGTATTCTGGGAAATGGACAATAAGGGGTTTGATAAATGTGTAGTGGCTTACTCTAGTATGATTGCAATGTATGGGAAAGTCAACAGGATTAGGGACGCGATGAGGCTTCTAGCTCGAATGAAAGAAAGAGGGGTTGAGCTAAATGCGTGGATTTATAATTCTCTCCTTGATATGCATGGAAAAGTCTTGAATTTGAAACAAGTTGAGAAGATCTGGAAAGAGATGAAACGAAGGAAAGTTGTACCGGATAAAGTGAGTTACACAAGTGTTATAAGTGCTTATAGCAAGGCTCGAGAGTTTGATATGTGTATGAAATATTATAATGAGTACAGGCTTAATGGTGGTGTTATTGATAGGGCGTTGGGTGGGATTATGGTAGGAGTTTTTTAGAAAATGAGTAGAGTGGATGAACTAGTGAAGCTTTTGCAAGATATGAAGAATGAAGGTACGGGCTTAGATGCACGGCTTTATAGATCTTCATTGAATGCTTTGAGGGACGCGGGTGTGCATATCCAAGTTAAATGGTTGGAAGAGAGCTTTGATCCAAGTTTGTAATAGGTTTAGAGTGGGGGAGGTCTTGCATTTTACGGTTAAAACTCTTTTTTAAAAGCTGTAATTAGAGTTTTCGGAAGAATCCTGGTATAATTACTTGTACCTTATGCAAAAAAGCATCTATATTCGTGACTTCATGTGAAATTTTTTGTTGCAGATACGGAAGAGCCACATATACTCGAGAGGGTTCAGTTGAGACTTGAGACCCATAAACAACTTTGTTTTGGATACCGCCAGTGTATTTACGCTATGAAGTTGTTGATTTTGTATGGAAACATTACTAACTTTAGTTCTAAACAGTAGACACACTCGGATATATTTTATGGATCTGCCAATGGTTGGATGTAAACACCCTACATTGTTGCAGTAAAAACAAATTTTGAGCTTTTTCGATAGTTATTCGAAGATGCAGACAAACTAACTTCGAGAGCTCAAGCTTTAAAAGATAAAACATTGGCCACAGCGGAAGTTTTCAAATAACTCGAGCCAAAAATGAAGAAATTAAATCTTAAGTATTTATAAGGTGAAAGTAGGATAAATAAAGCTTAGAGGGCCAAAGTTAGATTAAAAAACCACTAGACACTTTAGAGAGTCCATAATCTTTTTGACTAGGGACTTAAGCCCAAATTTTTTTTGTTATTAGAGCATAAGGTGCTATGGTGCTCTTATAAAAGTGCTCTCACCCGTCATTTTTTTCTATAATACTAGAATCTATCCGTCAATACAAAGGATAAGGATTCTCTCATGTTTATTTGAACATGAGAGATAAAGTTATGCATCATCTGATTGTATGTTACCATTATTGCAAGACATTTATTTTATTTAATTCAAATGTACAATAAAATGATGCACATTTTACCTCTCATGTTCAAATGAACATGAGATAATCCTCATCCACTCATCCAAATAGAAAACACCCTTTCTTTCAATAAAAGTAGTGTCATAGGTCTAACTGAAAAAAAAAAGAACTCATCGCGTGGACTGGTGGCCGTGTACGACGCGAGAGCCGACGGCACGAGATCTGTATGGTGGTGGCGCCATTAGTTGGGCTACTGCCAAGACACCAAGGTCACCAGCCAACTGTACATTGGTCTTTTAATATAAAATTTACCAAGTACCAACGAACCAAAACAACAAATTTATATATGTACTTAAATTAGATAATTTGTAACTTTTTATAAGTAAAAAGTCAACTCTTCATTTACTTGAATTAGTTTGCTATAAAACTCGTATAAGGTTTTGATTTGATGCTTTGGGAAAAAATATTCATAATATCTTCTTTTAAACATACTACTCCCTCCGTCCTAAAATAATTGTCCTCATTTGACTTTTTAAAGTCTTAATTTCTCAACTTTGATCTTTCATACATGAATGGATTGGTTTTTAAAGTCTTAATTTCTCAACATGAATTAAGTATTTTAAAAGTTTATAGATGTATCAACTTTTATAAGTAAAGCTATTTTAGTCAAACAATATTACTCGTTTTTTAAGTTTTGAAGTTTTTAAGCCAAATCAAAATTTAACCAATTTATTAGTACGATGAAATGCATTAATCATAAGTTCGGTTTCCATTGTGTGTCGCCGAGATAAGGGTGTTAAGTTTATCTAACGTCGAGGTAACACTCACATAAATTAGGGTTTAGAGCATATGCATTACATAAATGAAGATTCCTTTATGCCATGCGTCGTTGTGCTAAAGTTGTGTGGGGCTTGATTCGTTTGTATGGGCATTTTTTGTTGTGCTAAAGTTGCTAAATTCTCGTACACTATCAACTAGTAGTTGCTCTGTTATATTGGTCCTAATTGTATGTCTACACTACGTATAATGGAGGGATGATATCCTTTAATTATACATTAAGGTATTGAAAATTAAGAAGTACAATTATTTATATTGTACAATCAATTAATGCATCAACACATATATCAATTGATTTGTTAACACTTACAATTAATGTTATTCTAAAACCCTCCCAATGAAAATTATAATTAATAAAACTCATCAGACAAACCAAGCAAGTTTACTTGAAACAAAAATAAACAAACAAAATAATAAAACCCTCCCAATGAAAATTATAATTAATAAAACTCATTTACAAACCAAGCAATTACTTGAAACAAAAATAAACAAACAAAATAATAATACAAACTAAGCAAACCATACATTTGAGATGCACCTACAACAGTAGATGCATCTCCCTTAAAATTCTCCATCTTATTTCAAATTTGTGGCTATAAATCTTTTTCATTCTTCTCATTTTAATTTTTGTTCTCACCTGATCCCTTCCCTTGCTTATAATCCGTAAACAAACAAAACAATTCGTAAAGTTATTGTCAGAAAACGTATTAGATGAAACACATTATTTGTCAAAAAATTTAATTACAGAGTACTCGCTACCGCATCGCACGTGTACCATGCTAGTATATACCAAAGCTGTCAAGATCGCAAGTAAGGTAAGATTCTACGATCCCACCAACAAAAAACTTGCAAGATCGTTCTAGGATCGTGTGTGTTTTAAGATCACACATAAGATCGTGAGATCATCCGTAAGAGCGTAAGATAGGCTCTCAATATGATCTTACCAATTTGATGAGTTATCTTATTATTTTATGCCAACACCTTATATAAGACATGCATTTTTTTTTCTTCCTTGCTATTATATTACTCTATATTATTATATTTTGCTTCTAAAGTCTTCTATGAGATGTATATTTTTCAAACATATAAAGCTGTGATGAAGACTCTAAAAGAGAATCAAAATTTTATTTGGGTGTGGGAAATGAAGTTACCGAAACATTTAAAATAGATTAACTTTTTATTTTTTTGGATTTTGATATGTTTACGACTCATGTCTTCTTTTTTCCTATCACACTAAATTGTTTATTTACCTATGAAAACTTGAAAATATTAAATGTATTTGCTATTTTTATTATCATGATACTTGAACGTCAAATTTTTTTAGGCTATCTTATGAATTCGTGTTTGATATTCAATAGATATGTATAAGTGTATAACATTATTATCCATCAACGCTTATTAGCAAGACAAAACATTTTGGTGAAATCTTACGATCTCGGTCTTAAAAAATAAAAACGATATCGGGTAGTATCTTGATCTTACCTTGCCTTGGTATATATATATATATACAATACAATTAGCATGTCAAAACTTTAAACTATTAAACTAAACCTAATACACACGTTCACGTCATTGTTAGATCATCTCCTTTCCACTTATATTTCTTTCACCTTTTCTCGCATAACAATCACATAGCTCTCATCATTTACCTATGTCCCAGAACACACACACACAGATACACACACAGTACACTCTATCTCTCTCTCTCTCACACACACACATACACATTTCTTTCTTTCCAATGGCGGTCTTAACCTTTAATTTAACCACATAAAATCTTCCCTCTTCGCATGGTTTTAAATTTTTTGTATTAGCCCTCACGTGAGAAGAATAGGAACCGGAACCGGAACTGAAACCGGCGGATTAAAACTCGAATGTATGAAAATAGGAACCGAGAGCATAACCTAACCAAAGTTGGTTTTCACTTGTGATTCGGTTCTCGGTTCGGCTTCTTGTTCTTCAGATATACCTACGGAGTAAAGAAAAAATATTATTTTTCGTATACCCTTTTGTGTCATTGCTATAACAACAACAAAAACACCTAAAAATCGGCGTTAGAAAATCAAACCTTTCTTTATACATGTTAAATAACTCCACGGTTACAGTATATAACAAATACTCTAAACCCATGTGCAAGTGAATGACACTTGGATCTAACACGATGGATAGATACATATAGTCATTTATGTACGCGCTTTTAGTCAAATATTAACATGTCCCGACCACTTAAAATGAAAAAAAAAAAAAAAAAAAACTTCCGTTATTTTGATGATGACATTTGTTTTATGAACCGTGAATGTTGAATGATTTTGCATATTATTAGGTTAATTAATTATTGATTTATATAAATATTATTAGGTTAATTATTTATAGATTTATAGGCGTGTTGAATGGATTAAAAGTGGTTTATGGTGTTGAATTAGGTTTCGAATAAACAAAGGTTATGTGTGGGTGGGAGGGGGTTTGGTTTTTAATGATATTATAGAAAACAAGTTTGAAATTCCATCTTTTAAATTTTACGGGCATTCGGTTTAGAACAGATGAAAACTTGCACACCGAATCGACGTATCTAAGATTTTAAATTTTACCAAAATTTTGAACCGAAACCAGAACTACTGGTTCTAGATCATTTCGGTAGTTTTAGATTTAGATTTTCTACGGTTCTTATGCTCATCCCAAAATTGCAACATAAGACATTTCATGATTTAAATGATGATATTCACTGCTTTTTTAAGGTGAATAAAAATGCAAAATCTAATAAACAGAGGAAAACAAAAAGAGTCAATAATATATAGCTTAAGAACTAAGGTTTTTATAACTTGTGACTCAATGACACATATAAAAGAGGGTCTCACATAGGGATGAGCATTTCGAACCGAATCCCGGAACCGAACCGGAACCGTGCTGCATGCGATCAAAGCAGTCTGATTCTTGAAATCTGATGCGATGCGGGACTACGAAATAAGGTGAAAAAATCGGGATGGCTAATTGATGCGGGACCGGTACCAAATCGAAATTCCGTAAAAGCGGGAAAACCCGATTTCACTGTCGCCTGAGTCTGATCCGTCTGCACCGATATTCGAATCCGTTCGATGCGACTGCACCGGCATCATTAATTTATCTTCGAGAAAAAATCAGTCTGTTATTCGATGCGGAATGGATCTTCGTCTTTCATCCCTAGTCTCACAATATAAGTGCTACTCTTTAAATGGTCAACAATCATTGATTGGTTCTTATTATCCTTCAAAATCAAGCCCACAACTACTTACCGGTCATTCACAGAATGACACCAAAACTATAAAACCTTCTTTAACATATATCTATAGGGCACAAGTTAAAAAATATTATATATATATACTATTTGTGGTTGGAGGGAGTATAAAAATACATGGTAAAAATGATGTGGTGTCAAATTTTCATTGGTCCTAAAGATGGTATAATACACAAAAATTGATTGTGGCAGCACCTCATTGGCTGAGGTGTGTTTGCTTATTGACTGTTCACGCATACAATACATGAATGTACAGAAACTACATATACCATGTTTGTGGCAGCACCTCATTGGCTGAGGTGTCTTTGCTTCTTAAATGTTCACGAATCACAGTTTCATATACTATACTTTTGTTCCACCGCCTCCATTTATTATTTCTACTATAATCTAGACCTTTCTTTCAATCCTTTCACGCTCACCTCTCACTACCCAAATCAAACACAAATTAAACCTCTCAAAATCTTCCGGTTATACCTCCAAATTATATGAAAAGATATCCATACCACCCTTGATTTCCATGATTTTACATAAATTATTCTTATAAAATTCAATTGTTGAGTTCGATTTAATAAGTTGTTACTTATGTTGTCGTTACAAACAGATCAACGACAAGCTAACCAATTTCAAGAGAAAATCAACAACAGCTGTTACAGCAGGTTTTTCTTATTATACAATTAGGTTTTTTTTTTTTTTTTTTTTTCAAATTAGGGTTTTAATTTTGGTGAGTTTGATTATTGTTTATTAACGTTGTTCAATTTTGGTGTCAAAGGTTTGTTATTTTATTTTTTTTTGCTGGAAAGTGTTGTTGGAATAATTGGTTGTGGATATTTGGATTTGGGTGTCTTTGGAATTGGGGATTAATCATGAAAATGTATGTTTTTGCAGCAACATGGGTTTCAACTGAGATGGATCGGAAGATCAGGACATACCCATATAAATGGAACCGAGTATCAGCTGAATCAAATTCATTGGCACACGGCTACTGAAGACACCATCAAAGGACACATGATAAAGCTGAAGGTGAGTTAACAATTTTACACCTTTCTGAATGTTCAAAAGCTGTGATATCAGTGGATTGTTACACTTCATTAGTAGTAGAGTTGTCATATAAGAGATATGTGATTAGGGAGGTGGGTTTGTAAAAAAATTTATGCGGTTTGGTGTTCTATGGGGTTTAATTGTAACCTTATTGCATCTAAAAAAATTGTTTTTCTGGGTTAATTAATTGCATAAGGGTTTTACAGGTTATCAGTTAGTTGATCGATGGTGGTGCTTCCGTTGCTGCTTATCGGAAACAAGGTCAGAACACAATAACTTTCGATGAGTTTTATTTTTTCTATAAAGTGTCACACTTAAAAAAAAAAAAAAAGCGGCTGGATTATCAAAAGTTATTCAACAGGAATGACTAATTTTTAATAGGGTTACTGAGAATTAACTAATATTTGAATAGGGTTAATGTGGGAATCATTCGACTCTTATATTTTAGGTCAGTTTAAGCTAAGATTTGAGTGAATGAGTAATTTTGGACAAGCAAGTTTTTACTTTGTCAGCTTATTGATATAATTTGCAGAGGAGAGTAGATGCATTATGCATGTTTCATGGTGAGATTGAAGCTGAATTGAGGGATGAAGCGAATGTTGCTGACACGTAGAGAGTTGATATTTCGGTCGACCTTGGAATGTTTGAAAAGCAGGGTAGATCCAACGATGCACAAAGGTGTAAATACAGACCAATAATATTCAGTATCAAGGGCGCGCAAAACACATACTTCAGATGAAAAGTGTTGCTTGGAAATGTGCCACTTCGTCAGGTATCTATTATTTCATCTTATTCTTTCTTTTGTCTCTCTTTATACTTGAACAAAATATGGGGTGTTTGTTTAAGCTTATATGGTCGTTATCGTGCATAAGTTATTAGGGGACTACGTTGCATGCCGTCAATTAAATAATACGCGTGAAGTAACACACTATGAAGAAATGCTTGATAAAACATGGGATTCATTTATAGACTCACGTACCTGTTATATGTGTGATTTGCAAATTGGTTAAGAGAAAAAATGAATTTACTATAGAAGTTGTACATGACTTCAATGTTGTTGTTGCTTCCAAGCTATTTGAACATGAATTCCGTGAAGCGGTGAACTAGATGGATACAACATCTTCTTCTGTGTTAAATTGAAACAAATTAATTGGTATTAGTTAAATTTTAGAATAGGTCAAGTTGTTTACACCAGCAAGTTGTTTAGGGTAAAATTCAAAAGAATTATTCGGCGCTCTTTTTTACTAATTCTAATGATTCTATTTGGCTTCAATGTTAGGATAAAGGAGCAAACTCTTTGAAGGCCCTTTAATTGATTCCTATGTCTGTTTGCAGAAAAATTATTACATGAAAATAGCGGGCTACCATGTTTATGACAACGAGGTTATTTCATTATCTATTTTCGATCACGTTTGCTGAAATTTTTAATTCCTGTCTGCTATTTTTAAGATTGCTGCTGTTATTACAGGCACTTCAATGGCCACAACAATGAATGACAATACTTTACGTTAAAATAATAGGCCAGCCCCCTTTGCCGAGTTGAGGTAACTTGATTACTTATTTTCAGTGACATTAATTCCCCATTGTTTGTGCTATCCTTTGACAAAGGTCACATGATAATGTGTTTGGGATTAAAGAATAAGAGTCAAAAGAGGCTCGCTCATTTCATGGTTTCCCTGACTTACAATTAGTGAGTGTTTACCGTTGGTAAAGAAGGGTGTCAACGCTATGGGTTAACAAAAAAAATACTACTTTTTTTTTTATAAAAATCTTGCGTTTTGTTTCGTTGCACACCAAAATGTTCAAGAAAGCGTGTTAACTAAAATTTTAGTGACAGTTATGGTTTGTTTCGTTTGTAGTTTCTGATGGAAAATAAAGAGGCTCGGTAAAGAAGCACCAGGGTATTGAGGCACGACCGAAGGACATTAGTCGTAATGTAATATGTTTAGCCGGAGCTTTTGCGCGTGTAATGGGTATTTGTTTATGGTTGGTTCAAGTAGGAGGTAAAGATTTAATGTTTGATTTTATTTTTATTTTCTATTTTTATAAATAACCTTGAATATGAGTATTTTTCGTTTCTCTATTTTTGTTTTCCTTCTTTTGCAGCATCGTAACATGATGTGGATTTCCTGCTTTGTTGGATGAATTAGCTGCAGCAACATTTGGCTTTGAATAGGTAATCAAAGTGTGCGGATTTTTTTTTATATTTGTATGATCTTTTTGTGTTTTTGATTATGGAGTTTGCTTGAAATTTGATATATTTTTTATTTAGGTAGTGTAGTTTGCTCTAATCGAATTTTTTTTATTCATTAGAAATAATGTGTTTTTTTCTTCTTTTTTTTTGTCATCTTGAAAGTTAGCTCAGCATATGGCTTTCGTAATTTTGATGTGTTTTTTTTTGGGAAATGCTTGGTTCCCACTTTAGGATACTCCTTGGTGGATCAGTTTTAATTTTGGGTTTCTTGGCTGTCATTGACTATTGCATTTACCTGTTTTTTGGGATGCACGTGGTATACCTATTAAGTTTTCAGAGTCTGATTATAGTTGTTGTGTCATTGTTGAATTTTGCCTCGGGTTGGTTTTTGCGTTTTTTAATAGTTGGGATTGTTGATTTTTTTTATTATATAGAGGCCATGATGATCCGTTTAAACCTGTATGCAGCGAATCGATGAAAGTTGAGATTTTACGTATCTTGACGGGCAGCTAACTGAGTTTGCAGTCACCATGGTTCGTCCTCTTTTTTAGATTCTTTGCAGTTTTGAGCCTCAAAGAGTGACACATCCTTAAGTGGAGGAAGTCAGTTGTTGGCAGATTTCACAAGTCACATGATATGCAGTTACTTGGAACAGATAAGCATTTATTTTTTATGGCCTTTGGTTTCTTGCTACATTAAATTAACCATTTTCGTGTAATTGGTTTTTGAGTTGTAGCACATACTATTTTATTGAGAATATGAAACATTTTTACGTTTTTTTTTATGTCGACATGATTGAAGGCGAGTAATTTTGTAATGTTGTAAATCTATATGATGTTACAATAGTCGATATAAGTTCAGCCAATTAAGGTCTTTAAGGTCAGCGAGTAAGGTAAGGATATAAGTTCAGCAAATAAGATCTGGATGTAAGTTCAACAAGTAAGTTCAGCAAGTAAGGTCTCGATATAAGTTCACCAAGTAGGAATGTCTCATAAGAGGTTGTGGTTATTGATTTCACCGTTGTTAATCTTCATGCCACTGCCAATTAAGGTCTGTGATAGTGTTACAAGAGTGGATATAAGTTCACCAAGTTTTTTAATCATTTGGTCTAACACGAAGTCACTTATCTGATTAATGTGTTTAGGAACCAAAAAGAGTGTGTGTCTGCTTGCACTTTTGTTTCTAAGATTCTAACGCATTCATTTTATCTTTCAATACTTCAAACTTTGTTCACCAAAAGTCGTCACAGTATTTGCCGAATCCAGAACCTGTGTTTGTACTTAATGTGCCTTACAAATTATGATATTGTTATGGTTTTGCATAAAAAGCTCACTGCATTTATAAATTGGATTGAGAATCAATGAAGTGCACCACTGTCCCAGTTTAATATTTGCTCTATTAATGAGTTTAATACATGATTTATTAGCAAATAAGATATGTAGTGAATTGGTTATATCACGTTTCATACACACGACGGGGTTCACAGGATATCGTAATCATAGCGCCTCCATGAACGCTTGTAATTTCCCAAATTCGTTAATAACTATAGTAAACATTCTTCAATTCTTTGTGTGTGCGTAACAATAACCATAACAATCATTGTCAATAGTTCAACGCCTTCGGGAATACATTTTATTATTCCTTGTCTACTTTTCGTCGAGACTAAACTAAAAGAGCAAAATACATTAATTAACTAAATTAATTAACATTAAACATACACATTTCACGCTCGTATTATAATCTCTATACAATCAGTAACTTTGACCAGAGCATGAGTGCTACTCTTTGGCCGACAATCATTGATTGGTCTCCATTATTTTTTAGAATCAAGCCCCATAACTACTTAGAGCATGGAGTGTGGTGGCACACTCAAACTTTTTCATTTGGGCCTCATTTGTGTCACATCACCTTCACATCACTCCAACACACTCACTTAAAAATACCCCCCAATCACAACTAACTCAAACCTCTTCATTTGGGCCCTACCCACACTCACTTAAAAATACCTCCCAATCACAACACACTCAGAGCATGGAGTATCACAACGAGGGTTGCTCGCCACTCCCATGTGGCACCCTCGCCGGATCTCGCCGCCCTCCGCCACCATACCATCTCCCTTCGCCACAAGCCCCTTTGTGACAACTCGTAATTTCAGTCATTTCAAAACAATTTATCTTCACCATTTCATCATTTATCAGAACTAGGTTTGCGTGTTCCAAATTCAGCGTGAACCTTAATGGTTTAGCTTAATTCATGATCATATCATCACGAACATTTCATATGGACTAAGTTTAGTCTACATTTCATTAGCATCATTTGCATCATATTAGTTCATTCATGACATTTCATTTCACATTAAACGCGTAATTTTTATATTAAATAAACGTTATCGCGTGAGTTATTATTTGAATATTTAATCCGTTCTTTCAAAATGATCCCGATATATTTTTATACTTACATTTAGTTTATAAAAACTATATTTTGAGTTTACCTAGTGTTTTAAATTTATTTTGCATATAAATCGTTAAAGTTATATTATTACGACGTTTTCTTAAAAACTATACGATAATTATTTTATCACTCAAATTTTACAAGGAATGTATTTTATAATTTTATAATATCATTATACTTTACTTTGATCTATTAAAAATTACTTTTACCCAAAACTACCTTAAATACACTAAAGTATATTCAATCCTTACAAGTTATTAATAATAACATTTTACTTACACCTTTTTATCAAATATGTACAAGTAAAAGAAAAAAAAAATATATATTGTGAAACACTCCCCCTAAAATCCGGCCAAGGGGGGGAGTATTTCTTTGGTTTGGTAAAATCTCTTACACATAAATATTTGTACTCAAAGTTTCACACAAACACACTCTACAATAATTCAAGTGTATTTAAGTTCTTTTCTCTCTTTGTCTTCCTTCCAAGAACCGGCCATTCAAGAGGGTTACAAGGGATCATCACATTTTTTTTACAAGCTCAAGTGTTTTACAATCTAGATCACACTCTTTATAAGGTTTTGAAATAAAACCTAGAGTGTTTAGGCTAAACCTTGTTCCTTGCACCTCATCATATTAACTTGTAAGCATATTTCTATCATTTTACATATTTCATCTTCATTTCATATTTATCTCTTCATTTTGGAGCAAACATGCAAGACTTGTGTTAGTTATACCATTTTTACATGATTTTTAGAGTTATATATATATAAAGTCATCCTATAATTATTCCTTGGTATATTTTGGTCTTGATGATGTTTAGGAACCCATGACACCCTAAGAAGGTGTATGGTAGGATTAGATTAGCATTGGAGTTGATTTGAAGGATTGGAATAGGTTTAGTACGAGAAAAACTATTTTCGATAAGTATAAAAGTGTTCGTCCTTGTTTTGTTTTTGGAAATCCGACGAGTAGGCACGAAATTTTGGCCTTGATATTTAGAAAATATACTTTAAAACGAATCCGTGGCGCTTGAACGGATTAAAACGGAGTTATAACGAAGAAGTTATGAATTTTTAAAGTTTGACGACGAAATATATATTTTCGAAATTTCAAAGATGTTATTTTACTTTATTCGAGTCAAAAACGAGCCTTAAGCTTCATAAATTATTTCGACTTGTCAAAAATATATTAGTATACTTTGATACGAAGCTAAGGACATATAATACGTAGAAAGCGGTTTGAAACGACTAAGATATGCGTTTTCATAAACTTGCCGTAACTATTATTTTAGAAAACTATATTATTTTTACGAGATAAGTGTTACGGTAACTAAAATGACCATGTTGACGGTTTGTTTTTAACTATGATGTAGAACTTTTGGAGCGAGATGTCTTCTAGTAAAATCAAGATCACCAAGCATATTTTTCAAAACGACCAACCGTTTGTATAGCGGAGTTTTAATAAATTATTTACGGATGCTTAAACTTGGCGAAACTCACTTTTACACAACAATTAGACAAAATCACCATCTTTAACCCTTATTATCTTTATGTTCGAGACCTTTATGTCGAAAACTCTGAATGAAACTTCTAGATTTTGATACAAATTTCCAAAGCTGTCGAGTTCGTTTCCTAACGATCGGCGCACACCATTACGACTAGTTTTGAAGCCATTTTGTTAATTTCATGAAATTTCCGACGACTTTATTTTACGACGAAAAGTGATAATTTCACTATAAACCATTAATAAACTATTGTAGGATGACATTTTGACGTAAAAACTTATAAAGTGATTTAAGAATGGTCAAGACGTCAAAAGAGTATTTTTCGACGATAAGTATTATTTTCAAAACTCGCAAATGGTATAAATAACATACGTAATGCATGCATATCATAACATTACATCATAACTCATTACATATCATACCATTCATAATAGGTCAAGATTAACGTATCACACTACATCTCGGTGTACTCACTTTTGTCTTCGCATCATTCCACCAGTGAGTTTTATAGCCCTACTTTTACTTGTTTTCATAGCTGTTTTGGGGAGATACATGCTCAACTATTTTTATGACTATCATGATTATTTGAAATTACATGCTTAATCGAACTTAATGTTTAGTCATATCTTATATCATCAAATCATTGAATTTGAATGTCTTGGGATTATCATTCAATGAATGTCTTGGGATTATCATTCAATGAATGTCTTGGGATTATCATTGAATTTGAATGTCTTGGGATTATCATTGAATTTGAATGTCTTGGGATTATCATTGGTGAATGTCTTGGGAACATCATTGAAATTTGGATGTCTTGGGATTTTCATTGGTGAATGTCTTGGTATAATTAGGTCAAGTATTTATTGATACATTAAGTCATGCACTATAATGTGAATTCATTTGATATCATGCACTTGAACATAAATTATGCACCTTTTGGCAATGGGTTGTGAAACACGGGTTGCAAGTTTTGTATGGGCGGAACTTGGGCCGAGTGGATTCGATGCCTTTCTTTGCATAAACGATTTTGAAAGGCTTTACATTTCATCACAAACTCTATGAACTCACTCAACCTTTGTGTTGACACTTTTAGCATGTTTTTATCTCGGTATCTAAGGCATACACTTCATGGCATGCATGTGGACACATCATGGAGTCGCGGTGACGACGCGTCTCACTGGGTTTTATGAACTTTAAAACATCGTTTGACTTGTACTAAACTTATTTCGTGCATAGTAACTTTCATTTGGGACCTATCTTTGTAACTCGATTGTTTTATTAAATCAAACGATGTATTTTCCAAACGACACTTTAGGTCGTTCAATATAACTGTGATTGTGATGCTATGACGATCAATCCCTAGGAATTCCATTCCACGCAAAGCAGTAATTTGGGGTGTGACAGATTGGCATCGAGCTTGATTATAGAGAACTAGGTTGCATCATTGACCTAGACTATAACTACATCATCATAGCATCTCATCATTTCATCACAAGTGCATGTTCACTTTACATGCGGTTTATACTTACATTTTTCGAGTTATTTACTTTCATTTCATATCGATTGTCACATGGATGCCATTAAATGCCCATTCCATTATTCTTTCTTCATACTCTAATGTGGAGAATTTCTTGTCATAAAAAAAAAAAAAAAAAAAAAAAAAAAATTTCACCAAGTTGACTTAACATCGAACATCATATGAGTCGATTAGTCCAAGCATTGCATAGTTACTCCTAAATTATACATAGCGATCACCTATGTCTAATTCGGGAAGAATCATACAATAAAGGGAGTAGTAGGCTTATGTGTAAGCAATTCTATGACCGAGCCAAATTTTCAAAAGACCCGTTACTCGAACCGATTTAGCCTAATCTCATGCGGTTCTTGTTTGATGAGTTGTGAGATTAAGTAAAAATCGGTTACCAAAAAGTCTTTTGAGGGTTTTGCTCGAGAATGGAAGGCTTGCCTCATCAAACCCAACCCCGAGAGACCAACGAATCAATTCGTGGGTGAATTCCTTTTGGTTGGGCGAATGTGACAACTCGTAATTTCAAGTCATTTCTCAAAACAATTTATACTTCACCATTTCATCATTTATCGTAAACTAGGTTTGCGTGTTCCAAATTCGCGTAACCTTAATGGTTTAGCGGCGAATTCATGATCATATCATCACGAACATTTCATATGGACTAAGTTTAGTCTACATTTCATTAGCATCATTTGCATCATATTAGTTCATTCATGACATTTCATTTCACATTAAACGCGTAATTTTTATATTAAATAAACGTTATCGCGTGAGTTATTATTTTGAATATTTAATCCGTTACTTTCAAAAATGATCCCGATATATTTTTATACTTACATTTAGTTTATAAAAACTATATTTTGAGTTTACCTAGTGTTTTAAATTTATTTTGCATATAAATCGTTAAAGTTATATTATTACGACGTTTTTCTTAAAAACTATACGATAATTATTTTATCACTCAAATTTTACAAGGAATGTATTTTTATAATTTTTATAATATCATTATACTTTACTTTGATCTATTAAAAATTACTTTTACCCAAAACTACCTTAAATACACTAAAGTATATTCAATCCTTACAAGTTATTAATAATAACATTTTACTTACACCTTTTTATCAAATATGTACAAGTAAAAGAAAAAAAAAATATATATTGTGAAACACTCCCCCTAAAATCCGGCCAGGGGGAGTATTTCTTTAGTTTAGTAAAATCTCTTACACATAAATATTTGTACTCAAAGTTTCACACAAACACACTCTACAATAATTCAAGTGTATTTAAGTTCTTTTCTCTTTGTCTTCCTTCCAAGAACCGCCATTCAAGAGGGTTACAAGGGATCATCACATTTTTTTACAAGCTCAAGTGTTTTACAATCTAGATCACACTCTTTATAAGGTTTTGAAATAAAAACCTAGAGTGTTTAGGCTAAACCTTGTTCCTTGCACCTCATCATATTAACTTGTAAGCATATTTCTATCATTTACATATTTCATCTTCATTTCATATTTATCTCTTCATTTTGGAGCAAACATGCAAGACTTGTGTTAGTTATACCATTTTACATGATTTTTAGAGTTATATATATATAAAGTCATCCTATAATTATTCCCTTGGTATATTTTGGTCTTGATGATGTTTAGGAACCCATGACACCCTAATAAGGTGTATGGTAGGATTAGATTAGCATTGGAGTTGATTTGATGGGATTGGAATAGGTTTAGTACGAGAAAAACTATTTTCGATAAGTATAAAAGTGTTCTGTCCTTGTTTTGTTTTTCTGGAAAATCCGACAGTAGGCACGAAATTTTGGCCTTGATATTTAGAAAATATACTTTAAAAGCGAATCCGTGGCGCTTGAGCGGATTAAAGCGGAGTTATAACGAAGAAGTTATGAATTTTAAAGTTTGTGACGAAATATATATTTTTCGAAATTTCAGCATGTTATTTTTACTTTATTCGAGTCAAAAACGAGCCTTAAGCTTCATAAATTATTTCGACTTGTCAAAAATATATTAGTATACTTTGATACGAAGCTAAGGACATATAATACGAGAAAGCGGTTTGAAACGACTAAGATATGCACGTTTTCATAAACTTGCCGTAACTATTATTTTTAGAAAACTATATTATTTTTACGAGATAAGTGTTACGGTAACTAAAATGACCATGTTGACGGGCTGTTTTAACTATGATGTAGAACTTTTTGGAACGAGATGTCTTCTAGTAAAATCAAGATCACCAAGCATATTTTTCAAAACGACCAACCGTTTGTATAGCGGAGTTTTAATAAATTATTTACGGATGCTTAAACTTGGCCGAAACTCACTTTTTACACAACAATTAGACAAAATCACCATCTTTAACCCTTATTATCTTTATGTTCGAGACCTTTATGTCGAAAACTCCTGAACTGAAACTTCTAGATTTTGATACAAAATTTCCAAAACTGTCGAGTTCGTTTCCTAACGATCGGCACACCATTACGACTAGTTTTTGAAGCCATTTTGTTAATTTCATGAAATTTCCGACGACTTTATTTTCTGACGAAAAGTGATAATTTCACTATAAACCATTAATAAACTATTGTAGGATGACATTTTGACGTAAAAACTTATAAAGTGATTTAAGAATGGTCAAGACGTCAAAAGAGTATTTTTCGACGATAAGTATTATTTTCAAAACTCGCAAATGATATAAATAACATACGTAATGCATGCATATCATAACATTACATCATAACTCATTACATATCATACCATTCATAATAGGTCAAGATTAACGTATCACACTACATCTCGGTGTACTCACTTTTGTCTTCGCATCATTCCACCAAGTGAGTTTTATAGCCCCTACTTTTACTTGTTTTCATAACTGTTTTGGGGGAGATACATGCTCAACTATTTTTATGACTATCATGATTATTTGAAATTACATGCTTAACTGAACTTAATGTTTAGTCATATCTTATATCATCAAATCATTGGGCTGAATGTCTTGGGATTATCATTGAAATGAATGTCTTGGGATTATCATTGAATGAATGTCTTGGGATTATCATTGATTTGAATGTCTTGGGAACATCATTGATTTGGATGTCTTGGGATTTTCATTGAATCGAATGTCTTGGTATAATTAGGTCAAGTATTTATTGATACATTAATCATGCACTATAATGTGAATTCATTTGATATCATGCACTTGAACATAAATTATGCACCTTTTGGCGATGGGTTGTGAACACACAGGTTGCAAGTTTTGTATGGGCGGAACTTGGGCCGAGTGGATTTCTGATGCCTTTCTTTGCATAAACGATTTTGAAAGGCTTTACATTTCATCACAAACTCTATGAACTCACTCAACCTTTGTGTTGACACTTTTAGCATGTTTTATCTCGGTATCTAAGGCATACACTTCATGGCATGCATGTGGACACATCATGGAGTCGCGGTGACGACGCGTCTCACTGGGTTTATGAACTTTAAAACATCGTTTGACTTGTACTAAACTTATTTTACGTGCATAGTAACTTTCATTTGGGACCTATCTTTGTAACTCGATTGTTTTATTAAATCAAGCGATGTATTTTCCAAACGACACTTTAGGTCGTTCAATATAACTTGTGATTGTGATGCTATGACGATCGATCCTCGTGAATTCCATTCCATTGCAAAGCAGTAATTTGGGGGTGTGACACCTTCGCCACTACAACGACACACTAGAAGACAAAACAAATTCAATTTAAACCTTTGAAATATTAGTTGTGTTGGAGTGATGTGGGGCTCAAATGAAGATGTTTGAGTTAGTTGTGACTGGGGGGTATTTTTAAGTGAGTGTGTTGGAGTGATGTGGAGGTGATGTGGCACAAATGGGGCCCAAATAAAGAGGTTTGAGTGTGCCATGACACTCCATGCTCTCACGTTAAAATTGAAATTGGTAGCGTGTCGTTGTAGTGACGAAGGGGCGAGTGGCGAGGGGTGATGGTATGGTGGCGGATGGCGGCGAGAAACGGCGAGGGTGCCACATGGGAGTGGCGAGGTGCCCTCGTTACGATACCTCATGCTCTTAGTGGTCATTCAAAGAGTGACACAAAAAATGTAAAAACATCTTTAATATGTGTCTTTAGGACACAAGTTAAGAAAATATTAATAACTATAATTAAAAAAATTAAAAAAATATTAATTGCCCTCTAGCTAGAGAGATTTTTCGGAAGATTGTTTGTTGGTGTGACGTTACTTACATGGAAGTGTCTTCGTACGAAAAATGGTTGAGTTGGATCCATAACATTAGGCTCTCCGCTAAGCATAAAAATCTTCTTGAAGGAGTGTGTTATAGTATGTGGTAGCTTATTTGGTCGTTTCGTAATAAGTGCATCTTTGGCTCGACGACTCCCTCTAAGGAAATGATGTTTGAAGACGTGGTGTCGAGATCTTTTTATTGGTGTCGTTATAGATGCAATGTTTCTTTTAGTAGGATCGATTGGATGAAAAACTTTTTTTTTTGTAACCATGGTTTCCGACCTTTTGGCCGACTAATCCACAGGGTTTGAACCCACCGCCACACATACTCAAACCAGATAAAGCACTCCCTTTTCAAAAGGTTGGCGTACACTTCAAAGTTGTTTGCACTGCGAGAATTAAACTTGAGACCACGCATTTTAAAGTGATAGTCATGGCCTTTTGTCATTAGGCATCAAGCGAATGATTTCTAGCTCCTTGCTAATTATTTTTAATAATATCCGCCGTTAATTCCTCAATTCTTTGTGTGCGCGTAAGAATAAACAATAAACCATAACAATCATTGTCAATAGTTCAACGCCTTCGAGAATACATTTTTTTATTCCTTGTCTACTTTTTCTTCAAGACTAAACTAAAAGAGCAAAATACATTAATTAACTAAATTAATTAACATTAAACATACACATTTCACTCGTATTATAATCTCTATACAATCACTAGCTTTGACTAATCGTATTACCACATCAAAAATGAGTTTTTTTTAATCAGTGCTTTCTTAGGGGGTGGCAATCATGCCTAACAAAATATTTCATATCTAATCACCCACCAATAATATCCTTCCATCTTATCTCATACCTATCTTATACCTAACTATAGATTTTTAGTGGCAACCATGCCTAACTCATACCTCATCTAATTTTTTATTTTTTTTTTTTTTTAATTATATTAGACAATTTAATAAAAACATAATATTTTATTAATACTTAAAAGAAAATTACATCCTAAAAATCGCATTAATAAAAAAAACGAACTAAAACACATATCTAAAAATCGTAAGTCCATCTATATTTCGCCGCGAGCTCACGTTTTTTGTCAAGAGTGAATGCTAGTATATTTGGATAAAAAGTATAGACTTTAAAAATTACTTGTTGGATGTATAGCCCATTAAAGACACCCATTTCGCCGTGCATAGTTTTCCACTTTGTGTTCAAGCCATGAAAAGTTCGAGTTGTGTCTTTCACGTTTTGCTTGAAATGCTCAAGAATTCTTTTCCAAAAACTATCTCTACTTTGTTCATTCCCGACGACTCTACATGTCGAGATATGAACCCAAGCTTTAGCCAAAGCCGCCTCTTTGACCGGCGTCCAAGATTTTTTTCCGCTTTATTCTGGTGTTTTCTTATTTGCACTTCTTGGACTTCTTGAACTTCTTCATCATTTTCTAACAAACAAAATTTTAACAAATAATAATTCTAACAAACAAAATTTTAACAAATAAAAGTGTAACAAATAAAATTATAAGAAATAAAATTAAAACAAGTTAAACTTATAACAAATAAAATTATACCCATCGGAGTTGGTGGTTGCGTTTCGGAAACCACTTCATCTTCATCATCACCCAAGTCATATAGCGGTAGCTCTCGTTCGACACTTGGTTCACGCCGCGAAGGACCGTCACGGTAGTCGACGAACGGGTCAAAGTCACTTGTAGGGGACATCGTGTATTGATTTGGATTCATTGGTGGTGGTTGGTGAAAATATTGGGGTTGAAAGTACGGTGGAGAAGTCATTTGAGGATAATATTGAGGGGGACTCATTTGAGGAATGTAGGGAGCGGGTTGTGATTGAATTTGTGGACGAATGGAACGAGAACCTCGTCCACGGCCTTTGGATGACGACGAACCACCTTTTGATTTTTTTGGATCCATGAGACTTTTTTTAAAAGTGTAAAGAATTGTAAAGAGTTGTGATTGAATTTGTGGTAAAAAATAGAATTGGGTTTGTTTATTTATAGAGGGGGAGTAATTTTTTTATTATTATTTTTTTTTTATCATTGCAACGGCTCTTTTTTTTTAATGCAACGTCTCTTTGTTTTTATTAATGCAACGGCTATATTTTTGAGACCCAAACTCCACACCAATTCGGTGTGTTATACCAAATTCAACACAAACCACACCACACCGATTCGGAGGCGGTGGTGTTGCCGATCGGTGTGGTCCAAACCGATCCCAAACCGACCTCCATTACCACCCCCTTAGAAACGATTAAATATCAATTGAAATAAAAATAAGAAACCCAGGTTCCTATAAATTATAATCCGTTCACACTTATATCTTTGATTGGTTTATTCTATCAAATTGACAAAATGCAACAAATTTCTTATAAACCAATCAATTCTTTTTTATGTTTAGCAAAATAAACTAATCAACTCACTGTAAATATTGTGCATAGAGAAAAAAAAAATACAATTTAAGAAAATTATAATAATTATAAGTTACTTTTTGAAGAAAGAGAGTTTACTGTAACGTTCTAAAACCCGGTTCGACTCAATCGGTTGAATCGGGAACCGGTTAAGAGACCGGACCGAATGTAGCTGGGTTTTTGCTTATTTGAGAACCGGATTGAACCGGCAGTTTTTCATTAACTCGGATTGACCCGGATTGACCCGATTCGCTAAACCTAGCTGGGTCATGACTTTTGTTTTTTTCTTTCTTTTTTTTAAGCAACAAAAACCTTTTTTCAGTTAATTCTCGCTAATCTCAAAATTTGTGTTTGGTTAAGTTCTATATATGTATAAACAAGTAGTATCATGATTTTGAAAGTTTATAGTTAAATTGAACAGTCAAAGTGATGGTCATTTATGTGATTAATTTTGATGAAACATATATTAGAGGGGTTTTGTTAACCACAACCCTATGGGTTGTGATTAAGGTTACCTTAATTAGAAAATAAACAATTAATTAACATCAACATTCTATGTATAACAACACATTTTATAATTACAATCATTAAATATGTATAAATATGGAAAGAAATGAGTTCATTAAATAATATTTTATACATAAGATGAGGCTTAATCACAACCCCTGGGTTGTGGTTAACAAAACCCATATTTTGGAGATATAATTAATGAAGATATTATATTTGTTTGATTTAAAATTTTCATTAATAAAAATAGGATCTTCAAAACACAATAGAGTTATCTCATTTTTATAATCTAGAACTATAAATCATTTGGAAACTAGATCTATAAATTGATTGTTTTTCTCCCTTTTTTTAGTATTGCAGGTATGTAAATTAAAGACTATAACCCGATATTCATCTCACTTTTATCGGTTTAGTCGAATGTAAGAAATTGGATAAAACCTACCAAAGATTTTATAAAAAGTATACATATGTTTGACCCAACGATTGGATCGGTAACCCGGTGAAACTGCGACTCGACCGGATCAATTAAAAAACCAAGTTTTAAAACATTGGTTTACTGTCAACCAATTATTTAGTACATCGTTTGAGTTTTAAGTTTTATTTTCATTAAAGGCATTTTGTCCTAAACTTGATATATTATATATCTATATTAAACCGCTACTTCGGTGATATTATTTTAAACGTTGTTTTATATCTTTTTATTAAGCGATAGTTTAGGTGGTATTATTTTAAATGTTATTTTATATTTTTTTATTAAGCGATAGATTAGGTGTGTAATCGGTGGGTTTTTTTATTTTTGAGCGATAAAGAATTGGTAGCTACACAGGCCCAGAAAGATTGGCCCGTTATGAGCAGGAAATGCTGTAATTTTTTTGGGCCCTTTTCAAGCAATATATATGTCGTTTCATTTTCTTTGCTGTGAAGCTACGTGTCTTTTGGTTCTTCTATAGATTTTGTGGTAGGTACGCCGTTTGTTGGATCATTCGTTCATTGTTGCATGTTCGATTTCTATGTTTGTGTTTTTCTTTTGCATGTTTGTTGTAGGTTGTTTCATCAGTGTGTGTAAGTCAGAAGGTGTTTAGTGTTGTTTACGAGCTATAATATCTATTATTCTTAGTTATGTTTTTGCATGTACGTTAGTTCGGCAGATTGTGTGGGTTATTTGGTTAGGGATTGTTGTGTTTAGGTTGCTTTGTTGTTTAGATGCTTTGATTGTTAGTATGAGACTTAAGAGTAAGGCATGCAAGAGGGTGGACGTTGTTGATAGTTGTCCTCAAAATTTAGAACCCAGTGACCATGTTGTCAGCCTAGGTAGTTGTCCGTTGGATTCGCGTGGTTTGGTTACAGTTGAGGAAGGTGTTGAAGGATGTAGTGTTACTGTTCACGAAATTTTGGGACGCGATGTTGGTAGTCAGGGTGGTGCGTCGTTAGATAGTCATCGTAAGTTAGAGTGGATGCCTCATTTACAAGGTCAGCTTGACGACATGGATGCTTTACCTGACAAGGCTAAAGCCCAATGTACGTTGAAAAGGAAAGTTGATGACAGTCGTGA
Source organism: Chrysanthemum lavandulifolium (assembly GCA_022545495.1). NCBI lineage: Eukaryota > Viridiplantae > Streptophyta > Magnoliopsida > Asterales > Asteraceae > Chrysanthemum > Chrysanthemum lavandulifolium. Next base: position 239,235,726 of record CM040241.1, on the reverse strand, counting down.
TGGTGCGCTGGAGGAGCGTTAGGCTTCCAATAAAAGGGATTGCCTTTCAACTGTCGAACAGTCAACAGGTTCTGAGCGTACCTTTTTGTTTTTATGAATTATAGGTTTTCATTGTTCGCTTGACATTGTGACGAACATTTGGCTACTTTGATAACAGAATCCACACTTGTGCATGCTGCTATCCCTTCAGTTGAACACTCTTCTGTTGCCTTTCGGAATGTTGGCTCTGTTGGTGAAAACGTTAGTGTCTCTTTGTTGCAACAGCCGGTTGTGGTTCCTGATGTTGGACAATTTTCAAATGATTCAACAGGTTTGCTGGCAATCTTTTAAAGTCATTTGCTCTAATTGTTTTGTTCTACATGTTAACATGTTAACAACTTTTTTTTATGTGGGGTCTTGTAGTTCATTCTCGATTACCCATAAATCTGGATTTCCGATCGAGAGCCATATCTTATGTTCCACCAAAAAATGCTCAAGTACCTCTTAATCTTGATTTCCAGTCAAGGACTATTTCTTTTGCTAAAGCAGAGACGTCACAACGTGGTGGGTCCCAAGTTGATGCAGGTGTAACACACCGTCTCACAAAACGGCTTCGTACAATGAATAGTGCTCCTGATGCGCCATCTGAGTAAGGTGCTGAAGGATGTAGTGTTACTGTTCATGGGATTTTTGGACGTGATATTGGTAGTGAGGTTGGTGCGTCATTAGATAGTCATCGTAAGTTAGAGTGGATGCCTCATTTACAAGGCCAGGTTCACGGCATGGATGCTTTACCTGACATGGCTGAAGCTCAATTTACGTTGAAAAGGAAAGTTGATGACAGTGGTGATGGTGTGCTGGAGGGCCGCGAGGCTTCCAATAAAAGGGCCTGCCTTTCAACTATCGAACAATCAACAGGTTCTGAGCGTGCCTTTTTGTTTTTCTGAATTACAGGTTTTCATTGTTCGTTTGACATTGTGACGGATATTTGACTACTTTGATAACAGAACCCACACATGTGCACGTTGCTATGCGTGCTGCTACCCCTTCAGTTGAACACCCTTCTGTTGCCTTCCGGAATGTCGACTCTGTTGGTGAAAACGTTGCTGATTGTTCTACCAACGTTCAATTGTCGCCTGAAAGCATGGTAGATTTAATATTGATGGTGTCTCTCTGTTGCAACAACCGATTGTGGTTCCTGATGTTGGACAATCTTTGAATGATTCAACAGGTTTGCTGGCAATCTTTTAAAGTCATTTGCTCTAATTTTTTGGTCGTACGCTTTAACACGTTAACAACAACTTTTTTTTTCATGTGGGGTCTTGCAATTCATGCTCGATTACCCATAAATCTGGACTTTCGATCGAGAGCCATATCTTATGTTCCACCAGCGAATGCTCAAGTACCTCTTAATCTTGATTTCCAGTCAAGGACTATTTGTTTTGCTGAAGCAGAAACGTCACAACATGGTGGGGCCCAAGTTGATACAGGTCTAACATATCATCCCACAAAACGTCGTTGTATAACGAATAGTGCCCCTGAATTGCGTACGTCGTATATACACGCTAGCAACCCTGGTTCGGCTACAACGGGTATGCGTTGGCTTGCATCAATTTTTTTTCCTGCAACTGTTTTTGGTACTTTTTAACGGACGTGGTTCTTATAATAGCTTTGTTACTCAACAGGTCCGCCAGCAGAATTCATGAAGTTTGGGCCTTGCAACAAAGCATGTCGTCATTGTCGGGTTGTATTTTGGGACGAAGAAAAAATAAGTTATTCAACACTGTCTCAGGGCCCTATATACAATCGTTGTTGTTTGGAAGGAAGGGTGAAAGTTTTGACAATAAGGGAGTACCCTGCGATTATATGTGATTTGTTCTCTAACAACCATTTTCTAGAAAACATACGGGCTTTTAATCAAATGTTTGATATGACTTCACTAGGCGACGAATATAGATGAATCCGTAAATGTTGGCAGAGGACCGTATGTTTTTAAAGTATCGGGTCAGATATATCACCGTATAGGCAGACTATGTCCAGTACCAGGTTCATGCCCAAGGTTTTGCAGCTCTACATTTACGATACCGAACATGAGGTTCAGAATAGGTTGGATCATTTTTCAGAGGGGGCAAGAAACCCTTTAAGACCAGAGATTGTGCAAAAGCTAATTACATTCCTTGATCATAACAATGCACTGGTGCAGATCTTCAGGACAGCATGGGACAAGCTACAACAGCATGAAGTGCCGCAGTTTAAAGTAAGACTCTTCAGTGTTGGAAAAGCATCGCAATATCAGTTGCCTACTGCTGATGCAATCGGCGCTATAGTTTTTGATGACATGGAGGAGACGGAGAGCGACTTTGATGTCATACTGGAAGCTCATTCTGGGGAAGCGCAGAGGATTAACAAACTACATGCAATATATATGCCAGCTCAGTTTCCGTTGTAGTTCCTCTTTGGCGAACATGGCTATCATATGGACCTACGCTATGTTAACGTCGAATCAATTTCAACACGTAGGGGCTGAAAAATGTCTATGAAAGCGTTTTATTGTTATCAGTTACATGATAGGCGTGGATATTACAACATGTTGAGTAGAGGTGGGAGGCTATTTCAACAATATGTTGTCACTGCATATTGTAGTATAGAACAGAGTAGAATAGATTTCATTAGAGCGAATCAATCAAGCATTAGAGGAGACTATTTAACGGGTCTGTATGATGCAATTGCACGTGGTGATGTTGATGGTTCGGATGTGGGGTTGAGAATTAATTTTCCTTCGTCATTTACTAGGGGCCCCCGATATATGTATAGTCATTATTTAGACGCTCTAGCAATCTGTAGGGTACATGGTAACCTTGAATGTTTCGTAACGTTCACATGTAACACCATGTGGCCTGAAATACAGGAATACATGGCTGCATATCCAAACCTTACTGCAACTGACAGACTGGATGTTATAGACCGTGTGTTTGAGCGTAAAATTCACTCCCTTATTAAGTATTTACGGGAATCTCGACCTTTTGGCTCATTGAATGCAGGTATATTATATTTAGACTACCGTATTTACAACTGATGTACTAACACGTATGTGTCACCCATAGAAAAAAGCTTATTGCTTCTTCATGTTTCTTTTTTTAGTGTTGTATATGGTGGAGTTCCAAAAAGGGGTCTACCACATTGTCATATATTGTTGTGGTAATACATAGACCTAAAACGATGCGGCCTGAGGATGTAGATAGGTACAGAAGCGCAGAACTACCCCATCAGCAAAACAATCCAGAAGGATTTAGAGTTATATCAGAATTTATGATGCACGGTCCCTGTGGGGCAGCATTTCCAAATGCAGTTTGTATGCGTGATAGAACAACGTGTAATTTTTTTTCCTGATGGAGTACTGCGAAGCCACAGTTTTTGAGAAAGCTGGGTATGCACACTACAAAAGGAGGGACGTGCAGATAGATGCACAACGAAGTGGTGTCAGGTTGGATAATGCTTACGTTGTTCCGTACAATCGTGAGCTATGTATGAGGTTTTATGCACATATAAATGTTGAATATTGTGGCTGGACGATGCTCATAAAGTACCTATTTAAATATATTTCAAAGGGTACGGACAGAATTATTGCTCGGGTGTCCAGGCAAATAGGTGAGGCACAACATAGGCACGCGACTGCTTCAACTTCCGGCAGCAGTTCAACCATGGGTATGGACGAGATAAAGAACTTTGTGGATGCGCGTTATATCGGTCCTCACGAGGCTTGCTGGCGCATATTCGGTTTTGATATCCACAGTAGGGAACCGGCGGTCTAAATCCTTGTTGTTCACCTTGAAAACATGCAACATGTCTCTTTCAAAGCATCACAGACAGTGCAATCTATACTAAATAATCCAAGCGCCAGGTGAACAACTCTGACATAATGGTTAGCGTTCAATGAATCATCAACATTTGGTAGGCATTTAACATACTTGAAATTTCCGTCAGAGTTCGTGTGGTCAAAAGGTGAAAGAACCTAGTCTCCTAGGCGCAACCTTAACAAACCTGCAATTGGCCGATTAGCATATGTGCATCCAAGTGCGGGCGACCTATTTTACCAAAGTATGTTACTGTGTCATCAAAGAGGATGTGCATCGTTTGCAGCCATTCGGACTGTAAACGATTTCACATACACGACGAATAGGGAAGCCTGTGAAGCTACGGGTTTATTAGAAGATGATCAAGAATGGATTACAGCTATGCAAGAAAGTTGGACAATGATAACGCTCAGATTGTGCATGTTTTTAGTAGCGTTATGTGTACTTTTATATCTGTTATTTGGTTATATTTGCGTGATTATAGTACTTAAACGCATCAAAAGATGTTTGTCTAGTGTTTATAACCAAGTGCAGGGAAACGGAGGAAAATAAAGAAATGTTCAGCAAAACGAAGATTCCCATTTCAATAAGACTAAATAAGTATCTCAAGGACCTTTGAAGACCTTAGTGATTGAAGAACCGAGTTCTACAAGACATAGTAAAGAAAAGATCAAGTTTCCGTATCTCAGAAGATCCAACCGGATCCGGTTACAACCGTAACCGGATCGGTTGGAAAACGACCAGAATCATTGTTTTAACCATCACCAGCCGATCGGTCGCAACCCGTAACCGGATCGGTTGGCTAGTTGTTATTGAAGACCAGCCGGATCGGTTGGTCGTATGACCGATCCGGTTGGAGAAGCTGCAGTTGCCAAATCTTCATCACTAAGCTTCCCTTTGCATCCAAACGATTCTAGGTTCTTCTCTTGGTGTATTCTAGTCCCTTCCTCACTCCTTGGTGGCCAAGTTCAGCATTTAATACCCTAGGCCTTGGAATTAGTATAAATAGAGGCTAATTGTGAGCATTAGAGTTACAACCTAAAATACAAATCTCTACTCATCAAACAAAGCCTTAAGCTCTCAAAATTCGTCCTTAGAAATCCGAGAAGTTTGGAGTTCGAAGTTCCACAATTGGAGGCCAAAACACCAAGAAGTCTGCCTCAATCCTTTGGGAATCATTACTACACCATTTGTAATCTTATTCCAAGCATTGTAAGACTTTTAATCATGTTTTCTAATGTTCAAAGTTACGAGTTTATGTTCATGTTTACTATGAGTGGCTAGTTTCTTTATACACTTGCTTAAATAATGTTGATTATCATATGATTAGTTAATGATTGTGTTAACATGTTTTAATTCAATTTCAAGTTGATTCTAAGATCCAATTGTGCTAAAGTTTCATAGTGACATTTGTTAATCAAGTTTGGCTAATTGATAGTAAGCGTTGGGGTCGAAAGAACTTATTGTTATTCAACTAGTCATAATCATTTTGTCTATGGATGATTGTTTTACCCATTATTCTTGATTATACAAAGGAACTAAGGTGTGGTTGTAATAGAAACACTTTTGATTATCAAATTGGATTGGTTGGAAACATCTAAATGGTCGTAAGATTAGTTGTTGAGAATCAATTGTAGCCTTTTGTCTATGATCGGTTACCTTCGTATTGACCATTTCTTAGGCAATTTGATGAACAAGTGGATGTTTTGTGTTTAAGTTTATGTATGTAGACTTATGAAACTTGAATTGATCTTGAATTGATTGGTTAAATTTAATGCTTGTTTTTATAAACTAAAATCTTGATGAAGGTTTAACTTGTAAGAACAATAGATTAGTCTTCAAACTAATTATCATAACCAACATATTAAGAGGTTAACACAATCACATTAATCTATGATATGAAACTAGTTTAAGCAAGTGTAGTTTTTAATCATCTGAATTTCATTATATCTATTTGCTTTATTATATGTTTTGGATAGACTCCGTTAATTCTAACTTGTGTTTAGATTCACTCAAATCCGCGAACGATCCCGACTTACCTTCATAATCTTGCTATAACGGACGAGTATACTTGCTCGTATGTGTTATTGGTAATATTGGTAATTCACCTTTATAAATTTAAAACTTGTACACAACCAAGACATCAAGTTTTTGGCGCATTGCCGGGATTTGATTGTGTTTCAACAAGTTTTTGAATTTCCCAAAGTCGATTCAACCAAAAAAAAAAAGAAAAATATTTTCTCAGAAACCTTAACCGGATCCGGTTGTCCCTCAACCGAATCGGTTATGAGTTTGTCCATCAGTCAATTAGTCTAACCGATCGGTCGCATCCCGCAACCGATCCGGTTACCTATTCTGACCCATAAAAACTGTTTTCGTTGTTTGTCCGTGTGTTTAGATATTGCCTAGAATCTCTAGGACATTGTATGAACACTCGAGCAGCGGGAATAGAACCAATTACACCTCTTACCAACCCCGAACGTTTGATTCAAGGCGAAGGAGAACACGTTTCATACCATTGGAAAATCGTGTACCAAGAGTACCAAACCCACCATTTGATAACCTCATTGAAGCCAAAGTTGTTTACAATCCTTTCACCAATTTACCTTTTCCCATGGCGGATGATCAACCCATGTGGGAACCAACGAACCGTAGCACCAACCCCGAAAGTGCTATTGTTGCTATTAACCTTGGTGACAACTTCACCGTGAAGGGACATCACCTTTCTATGATCAAAGACCGACAATTCGATGGCGTGCGCTGGCCGATCCGCATAAGCACATTGCGAATTCATCGAAATTTGCGGCATGTTTCGTTATGGCGACACCGATGTCAATGCCATTAAACTCAAACTTTTCCCATCATCACTCGCCGGAGATGCTAAAGTATGGTACAATGAATTAACCCGGGAATCATCAATACTTGGGAGGAGATGAGGCAAGCTTTGTGAGCCGATTCTTTCCACCGCCATGTTTGACCGATTAATGGGAGAAATTCGTGCTTTCAACCAAAACCCAAACGAATCACTTGTCGAAGCTTGGCTTCGAATGAAAGATTTGCCGTGGTTGTCATGGACATGGACTATCAAAAGGAACCATCATCCAAATCTTTCACCATGGACTAGATGAAATCTCTCAAGGCATCCTTGATCTTTGGAGGAATTTTTCTATAAGACTCCCAACGATGCACATCAATTGCTCGAGGATCGAGTACTTCTCAAACTTGATTGGTCCAAAGATTCCAAAACCAAACCTCTCCGAAAAACCGTTGCTTTTGTCGAAAACACCGACGCCTCAAAACTCATGGAGAAGATGGGCGTTAACCTCAAAAATCAACTCGCAATATAAAGATATCAAAGATGAAATGAAAGAAATGCGAGACGGATGCAACAATTGTGAAGAAATCACCCATCGTCCGAAAAGCGACGATAAACCTATGGGTGGACCAAAGGAAGGAGAAGCGAGTTACGCTCAAGGAGGATACCGTGGAGGAGGATATCGTAGTAATTATTACGATCGAAATCGGAAATTGGCAAGATCGCCGACCAAGGGATGACAACCGTGACTCTCAACCACGAACCGACGATCCACCACCACAAAATTCGACAAAAGAGCGTAAGAAACCGAATTCGAAAAAACCATGAGAGAATTCGTGGTGGTCAAAATCCGCAAATGATTTTATCAAAATCAATTTTTCAATCTCAAAGCCAAAGTTGAGCAAGGACGGAAAAATCATCAAGCATCTATCCAAGATCTTGAAAACAAGCTTAGCGGACTTTTCGACCAACATTCCTCTAGACCATCTGGTTCATTGCCAAGTAACACTCAATCCAACCCAAAACCATCAAATGATAAGACGTACCGTCCACCACAAACAAGGAATGAGCATATCAATGATGTTTTCACAAGAAGTGGTCTTTCGTACGATCCACCACCTAATCCTAATGCTCCTGTCACCATTGATAGTGAGGATGAAAACGAGGAACCAAACACAACTCAAACCACCAAAAAGAAAAACATTCCATCCGTCAAGGCGTATACACCAAAAATTCCTTATCCTCAACGCCTTAAGAAAGAAAAGATGGAAGAACGTTATAAAAAGTTCATTGAAATAATCAAAGAGGTTAGACTCAATGTTCCTCTCGTTGATGTCTTAGCCGGAATGCCCAATTACGGGAAATTTCTGAAAGAACTTCTTAATAACAAAAGCAAGCTTGAGCAAATATCGTGACTTTTCTTAATGAAGAATGCTCACTATAGTTCAAAACAAAATCCCACCAAAGCTCGGAGATCCCGGGAGCTTTCTTATTCCATGTACTTTGGGAATAATGTTAAATGCGATGCTTTGGCCGATCTTGGCGCAAGTATCAATTTGATGCCTTATTCACTCTATTCCAAGTTGTGCAACAACGACTGAAACCAACAAAATGAGCATCCGATTGGCAAATCATTCCTATCAATATCTGTGGAATCGCCGAGAATATGCTTGTTCAAGTCGGTAAATTCATTTTCCGTGGACTTTGTGATTTTGGAAATGGAAGAAGATAGTAAAGTTCCACTCATTCTAGGAAGACCTTTCCTAAATACCGATGCAATCATCAAAGTGAAAGGAAAAGAACTCAACCTTGGAGTTGGGAAGATCGGATCACTTTTCTAATCGATAAAGCAATGCGCTACCCACATTCCGGTGATGACACTTGTTTTAACGTCGATATTATTGATGAAGTCACCGATGAGGAATTAGATGCATTCTTGAGCGAATCCGATCCATTCATGACTACTTCTAAAAATCAATGAAGCAGATTTTGATAAAGAATTTGATGATTTCATGAAAGTAGAATTCGAAGGAGAGAACTCATAAGAAGAAGAAATGGAGGAAGAGGAAGAAAATTTGAAGAAATAACTTTCAATGACGAGATGCGAATTAAATCCTCTATCGAAGAACCACCCACGATCTCGAACTCAAACCTCTCCCGGATCATCTTGAATATGCTTATTTGGAGGAAAACTCTCTTCTTCCAAGAGTCATATCTTCATTGCTCGAGGATAATGAGAAAGAAAGTTTAGTTTCGTCCTCAAAATCACAAACAAGCTTTTGCTTGGAAAACATCCGACATCCCGTGAATTAGTCCCAATTTTGCAAACACAAAATCAATTTTGAAGAAGGATTAAACACTGTGGTAGAACGTCAACGTCGACTCAATCCCAACATGAAAGAAGTTGTTAAAAGGAAATCATAAAACTTCTCGATGCCGGAATCATTTACCCAATTGAGGATAGCCCTTGGATAAGCCCCAGCCATAATCTGTGTTCCCAAGAAAGGAGGAATGACGGTTGTAACTAATGAGCGAAATGAACTAGTTCCAACTAGAAGCTGCCTTTGGTTGGCGCGTTTGTATTGACTATCGTAAGTTAAACAAAGCCACCGAAAAGATCACTTTCCGCTCCCATTCATGGATCAAATGCTTGAAAGACTATCGGAAATAAATTCTTTTGTTTCCTCGACGGATTTTCGTGATATTTCCAAATTCCCATCGATCCTAACGATCAAGAAAAGACCACCTTTACTTGTCCTTTTGGAACCTACGCATATAGGTGTACGCCTTTTGGTCTTTGAAATGCACTGCGACTTTTCGAGGTGTATGATCGCCATATTCCAAGACATGCTAGAAACCTCCATGGAAGTTTTCATGGATGATTTTTCGATCTTTGGAGACTCATTTGAAGCTTGTCTTTCTAATCTCGATAAAATGCTCGAAAGATGCTGAAGTCGCACATCTTGTTCTCAATCGGGAGAAATGCCACTTTATGGTAACAGAAGGAATTGTGCTTGGCCACAAAATCTCCGATCTTAGGAATGGAAGTAGACAAGGCAAAGGTAGATGTAATCTCAAAACTTCCACCACCAACTAACGTCAAAGCCGTTAGAAGTTTTTTAGGACATCTTTGGTTTTACCACGATTCATCAAAGATTTTTCCAAAATATCTCGTCCAATGACGAAACTTCTCGAGAAAGAATCTATCTTTGACTTCAATGTTGATTGCATAAAAGCTTTCAAACACCGAAATCTCAACTTACTAGTGCTCGATCATGGTCTCACCTAATTGGTCACTACCCTTGAACTTATGTGCGACGCAAGCGATTTTTTGTTGGAGCCGTCTTAGGCCAACGCGAAGGAAAACATTTTCGCCTATATATTTTGCTAGCAAGACACCGAATAGTGCCCAAACAAAATTATACCGTCACCGAAAAAGAATTCTTGGCGATCGTTTTGCATTCGACAAATTCGATCATACCTCGTGCTCTAAAAAAATCGTTTTACCGATCATTCAAGACTCAAGTATCATTCACCAAGCAAGACGCTAAACCACGTCTTATTCGATGGATTTTACTACTCCAAGAATTTGACATCGAAATCAAAGATAAGAAAGGAGCAGAGAATCTTGTCACGATCACTTATCTCGTCTTGAAAATCCCAATCTTGAGGAATTAAAGAAGAAGAAATCGATGATTATTTTCCGATGAAACTCTCATGTCCCTCGATGAAACCGACGATCCTTGGTTTGTCGACTTTGCGAATTACCTCACGGAGGAATTCTCGAAAAGGTCTAACTCATGCTCAAAGAAGCAAATTCTTTTCGAACTCAAATACTACTTTTGGGAAGAGCCATATCTTTTCAAAATGTGTCCCGATGGAATGATCCAAGATGTGTTTACGGTTCAAACCCGAAAAATTCTCGACGAATGTCATCATGGCCCAACTGGGGACATTATGGTCCTTCCACCACAGCCTAAGAAAGTTTTTGATCTTTGGATTCTATTGGCCAACAATATTCAAAAAGCACACACACTTGTTCAAAATTGTGACGCTTGTCAAAGAACCACCAATCTCTCTCGAGAGATGAAATGCCATTAACAAGCATTCAAGTGTGTGAAATATTCGACATTTGGGGAATAGATTTCATGGGACCTTTCCCTAAATCCCACAAATTCAAATACATTCTCGTTGCTATAGATTATGTGTCCAAATGGGCAGACACTGAAGCTTTACCAACAAACGATGCTCGTGTCGTCGTTAATTTCCTCAAAAAGCTTTTCGCTCGTTATGGAATCCCCAAGGCATTAATAAGCGATCGAGGAACCCATTTCTGCAACCAAAAAATGGAGAAAACCATGAAAAGATATGGAGTTCATCATCGATTTGCAACAGCCTATCATCCACAAACCAGTAGTCAAGTCGAAAATACCAACAGAGCTCTCAAAAGAATACTAGAAAAAGCGGTGAAGGACAATCCTTGATGTGGGCAAAGAAACTTGACGATGCTCGTGGGCATTTCAGACGGCTTATAAAACACCAATTGGCACAACTCCTTAAAGACTCTTGTATGGGAAGACTTGTCATTTGCCGTTCGAAGTTGAACATCGTGCTTATTGGGCTCTCGGGAGTTGTAACACCGATCTCAAAATAGCCGGAGAGAAAAGATTCCGCAATTGCACGAACTCGATGAATTAAGACTCCAAGCTTATGAAAACTCCAAAGCGTATAAAGCCAGAACAAAAGCTTATCACGATAAAAAGCTGCGAATTCGAAAAGAATTCAAAGCCGGAGATAAAGTTCTGCTTTTTAACATGAAATTCAAATTCAAAGCTCCTAAGTTACAACCAAAATGGTTTGGACCATATGTTGTTAAACATGGATATCCATCTGGGTATGTCGAACTCTATGACAAACAAGGTGGAAGTTTCATTGTTAATGGACACCGAATCAAATTATACTACGACAAGGAGCAAACGAAAGAAGTTTCAGTTGCGACAGTTTCCTGGCGACACCATGAGAATGAATTCGAAACTATCACCTTTGTAGCACCATTTCCAGGAAGAATCCCACAAACTGTTCCATGGAAACCATCTGCTGAGTTCGTCTGGGACGATATTGAAGCTACTGGTGAAGAATTCATGTATATCCCCGAACTTTTCAAAATGTTCAAAGCTGCCCTTGCGGCTAAATAAATTCGGGAAGATTCGAGTCAGGCTGATGACTCGGTAATAAAACAAGCGCTTCTCGGGAGGCAACCCGTGTGTTTTGATTTTCGATGGTCACTTCCCAAAGTTTAAACCTTCGGTTGAACTTAAGTGTGGGGGTGCCATTATTTTAATAAAACCTTTTGTTTGTTTATAAGATTGTGTACAGGTCATGATTTCTCAAGTGAAGGCCGGGAGTGAAGAAGAATTTTAAGCTGATAAACTCGTTGACATATCTGGTTTCATCTCTATTTTTTCCCTATTTCTATACTTTGAAGTTCGTCTTTCATTGAGGACAATGTCTAACTTAAGTGTGGGGGGTGAATAGGAAAAATTAGAGTTTTCATGCTTAAATTTTAAAATTTTGTTTGCCCTTGTGATCTAGTTGTTTTCACACTTTTAGGATTATCTATTAGAATAACTGGATCATTCCACTGGTAATATTTGAAACTTCGAGATGTGTTCCGATTACTATTGCAATCCATTCTGGGATCGATAAACATTTGCTAGCACATATTATACCCTTTCCACTAAATTGTGAGGATTTGAGCCTATTTCTTATTAGCATACATCTTTTATGATTGGATCTTTTGCTATGAGTGTGCCGGTGATTTTATTTATTCTAGAACTTGTGCTTGTAAATCATTACGGCATCAGCAGTGAGATTGCATTAAATGCGATATAAGTAAATTAGTGTGATAAAGAGGCACCTTAGGATTTAACCCAAATGGCCTTCCATTTTACATCTAATGATATATTAGCTAGCCACATTGGTTAGTTAACCACCCACATGGACCCAATTGTAGTGCTTATTTTTAGCACTAGATACCCCTAGTTACACCTTCTGAGCCATCCATTTCATTTTTGCTTCACCCAGAAAATACAAAAATATTTTACACTTTAAACCTTAGCCTGTCCCTCATCAATGTCTAATGGTTGGTTGCTAGTCGCCTGGAAAGTGAAGATTGTTCAAATGATTATGAGTACCACATCCTATGAGAATGATTGAGCTATGTTCATGAAAAAAAAAAAAAAGAAAAAAAAAAGTATGAGAAAATAATAGCCAATGAGCTATGATTGAAGAATAATTGTCATGGCAAAGCAAAAAGCTATGGAAAAGAAGAAAGCAAAGCTATAATCGTTTATTTTGTTCGAGGAATGTTTGGTAACTAGCAACTGGGGTATTAGATTTGATTTCATTTTTATTTTTACAATAATTTCATAAACATTCCCATGCCTTATCCATACCCTTAACCCTTAGCCATATCATTATAACCCGAATAAAAGCCCTCTTTAGATGTTTTTACTTGGTGCTCACGCCACGTCGGTGGAGTTTTGTTTCTTGTACAAGCTTATGGTAATAATCTAATCATGAATGAGCAATGAGTGTGATTTATCTTGTTACTCCCCTAAAATGAGTGATTGAGTGAATTATATTTCGTTCCTTTTCGTGAGGTGTTTTGAAATGTTAATCATGCAAGAAAATCATTGGATATTGTCAAACATCTTGATTTTCACCTTTATAAAGCATAATTGATGAATCTTCTCTCGTATTTATACTTGGTTGATTTGCATCACATTCTTCATAATCACGATCTTGTACCGATGAATGTCTTTTTCCTAGATTTGCTTGAGGGCAAGCAAAGTTTAAGTGTGGGGGAATTTGATAACGCTCAGATTGTGCATGTTTTTAGTAGCGTTATGTGTACTTTTATATCTGTTATTTGGTTATATTTGCGTGATTATAGTACTTAAACGCATCAAAAGATGTTTGTCTAGTGTTTATAACCAAGTGCAGGGAAACGGAGGAAAATAAAGAAATGTTTAGCAAAACGAAGATTCCCATTTCAATAAGACTAAATCAGTATCTCAAGGACCTTTGAAGACCTTAGTGATTGAAGAACCGAGTTCTACAAGACATAGTAAAGAAAAGATCAAGTTTCGTATCTCGGAAGATCCAACCGGATCCGGTTACAACCGAATCGGATCGGTTGGAAAACCACCGTAATCATTGTTTTAACCATCGTCAGCCGATCGGTCGCAACCCGTAACCGGATCGGTTGGCTAGTTGTTATTGAAGACCAGCCGGATCGGTTGGTCGTATGACCGATCCGGTTGGAGAAGCTGCAGTTGCCAAATCTTCATCACTAAGCTTCCCCTTTGCATCCAAACGATTCTAGGTTCTTCTCTTGGTGTATTCTAGTCCCTTCCTCACTCCTTGGTGGCCAAGTTCAGCATTTAATACCCTAGGCCTTGGAATTAGTATAAATAGAGGCTAATTGTGAGCATTAGAGTTACAACCTAAAATACAAATCTCTCTACTCATCAAACAAAGCCTTAAGCTCTCAAAATTCGTCCTTAGAAATCCAGAGAAGTTTGGAGTTCCAGAAGTTCCACAATTGAGGCCAAAACACCAAGAAGTCTCGCCTCAATCCTTTGGGAATCATTACTACACCATTTGTAATCTTATTCCAAGCATTGTAAGACTTTTAATCATGTTTTCTAATGTTCAAAGTTCTGAGTTTATGTTCATGTTTACTATGAGTGGCTAGTTTCTTTATACACTTGCTTAAATAATGTTGATTATCATATGATTAGTTAATGATTGTGTTAACATGTTTTAATTCAATTTCAAGTTGATTCTAAGATCCAATTGTGCTAAAGTTTCATAGTGACATTTGTTAATCAAGTTTGGCTAATTGATAGTAAACGTTGGGGTCGAAAGAACTTATTGTTATTCAACTAGTCATAATCATTTTGTCTATGGATGATTGTTTTTACCCATTATTCTTGATTATACAAAGGAACTAAGGTGTGGTTGTAATAGAAACACTTTTTGATTATCAAATTGGATTGGTTGGAAACATCTAAATGGTCGTAAGATTAGTTGTTGAGAATCAATTGTAGCCTTTTGTCTATGATCGGTTACCTTTCGTATTGACCATTTCTTAAGCAATTTGATGAACAAGTGGATGTTTTTGTGTTTAAGTTTATGTATGTAGACTTATGAAACTTGAATTGATCTTGAATTGATTGGTTAAACTTAATGCTTGTTTTTATAAACTAAAATCTTGACGAAGGTTTAACTTGTAAGAACAATAGATTAGTCTTCAAACTAATTATCATAACCAACATGTTAAGAGGTTAACACAATCACATTAATCTATGATATGAAACTAGTTTAAGCAAGTGTAGTTTTAATCATCGAATTTCATTATATCTATTTGCTTTATTATATGTTTTGGATAGACTCGTTAATTCTAACTTGTGTTTAGATTCACTCAAATCCTCGCGAACGATCCCGACTTACCTTCATAATCTTGCTATAACGGACGAGTATACTTGCTCGTATGTGTTATTGGTAATATTGGTAATTCACCTTTATAAATTTAAAACTTGTACACAACCAAAGACATCGGACAACGACTCATCGCATTTCGATTCATGAGCACTCTTTGCACATATACTGTTGTTCACGGATATCACAAGCCCAATAACACTTTGGCAAATGTTCTAGAGACGCATGGCAGATGATGTACCATGTATAATATTAGAGGTACTAGATGTTCGACAGCTATTCATAAATGACCCTGAATTAGAGGGTGGGGTTTTATATGAGGTGCAAGCATTGCTCACCATCCATGGAAAGTCATTGAGGGATTACGGGCTACCAGATCCTCCATTAGGATTGTTTGATTTATTCAGAAACCGTACAGTCATGGAAGAAACATCTTACAACAGAGCTGAAATGGCTACGGAAAGCAGAAGTCTTATCCCATAGTTAAATCACCAACAACGCCAGGTATTCGACACAATAATAGATGATGTACGCAATCATAAACAACAATTAATGTTCATATATGGACATGGGGGGACCGGTAAAACCTTTTTATGGAAAACAGTTATTACAACACTTAGAGCTGAAGGAAAGATTGTCTTAGCAGTAGGTTCATCAGGAGTGGCATCATTGTTATTGCCATCCGGAAGAACAGCTCATTCGCGTTTTATGATCCCGACACAACTAACTAACGAGTCAGTATGTACAATAAAAAATACGTGATTGAGTGAACTGTTGTCGAGCGAGAATTGGTCATATGGGATGAAGTGCCCATGAATGAGAAGAGGTGTTTTGAGGCGTTAGATAGGACGATGCGCGGCGTTCTCAGCAAACCACAGTTACTTTTTGGAGGGAAATCAATAATGTTAGGTGGAGATTTCCAGCAAACGTTGCCAGTAAAGAAAGGAGCTTCAAGAGATGCAATTATTAGTGCATCCATTGCCGAATCAGGATTATGGCGACATTTCAAGGTTTTTTTTTGCTAGACAACATGAGATTTCAAAGGCATGGCATGACGGAACAAGAAAAAATAGAGTGCCGATCGTTTTCCGAGTGGCTGTTAAAGATATGAGATGGAAATGTTGGCACAGAGGATGCCGAAGGCCCAGAAAATACTTCCTGGGTGCGCATCCCGGATATCCATTGTTTTGAACCGGGTAGCAAACATTGGATGAGCTAATCGAATTCATATATGACAACAACTCGCTGCAAGCACCTACAGTTACAACGTTTCAAGACAAAGCCATAGTGTGTCCGAAAAACGATACGACAGACACAATAAATGCACGGATACTCCAACAGGTATCTAGGACATCTAAATTCTATATGTGCGTGGACAATTCAGTGAATATTGGAAATGATGGAGCTGCTACAGAGTTGTTATAACCAAAAGATTATTTGAATTCGATGATCGTTACTCAACTGTTGAGCAGGGTGATAGAAGCAAAGATTATAACTGGCACTCGAATAGGCGAAAAAGTTTTTGTGCCACGCATTATTCTGACGGTTAAAGACAACAAGATTCCCTTTGTTTTTAAATGCAAGCAGTTCCCTGTTAAATTATGTTACGCAATGACGATAAAAAAAGTCAAAGCCAATCACTTGAAAAGATAGGATTTTTTTTACCCGAGCCTATATTCGGACATGGCCAACTATATGTTGCCCTATCAAGAGCTACCTCATCAAAGGGTTTGAAAGTTGTTATTGAACCGCAGGCAAACCAACCACCAAACACAACAAAAAATATTGTATACAAAGATTTTTTGAATAAAATTAAACTGCAACAGGTTTAACTACTATTTCATATCATTATGTAAATTTCTTGAAAACACAGGTACTGCTCCTACAATGCAAACATTTTTGTTGGTAATTACATAATGGCTCATACTAGCTATGCACCAGCGTGATTTTCATTTATACGTGTTGCATAAAAATGTTAGGCGTCCGTTAGAAACATATGCATCTTGCTCAAAATAATATCATGTGTTATCTCAACGTCGCTAACCGGTGTTGCAAACGATTGCAGAATAATAGCTGACAAAGGAGAAGGGGAGCTGATTCAAGCAAGCGGAGATGAAAGTGCTACAACAGACACAATCAGTACTGCAAACTCGAAAGGCAAAGGCCAACTGATAATAGCAGAAGCTGATATTATTGACATCACAAATATTAAACCACATGATTTGCAAAAAGAATTGCAAGTGAAAGTCTAACGAAAATGGGCATCAAGGAATGTGCCTGATCCGAATCCAACGTGTCTATGTTTCATGTTGCTAGACAAACGGGTAAGCATACTAACCACACTGGAAAAATGAACACAAACAACGTCATTAATAATATTTGTTAACATGTGATTACCACAGGGAAACGCTGTTCAGGCAAATGTAGACATCCGAGACATAAAATAGTTCGAAACCGTTTTGCAAGTAGGTTTATGTTACAAAATTCACAGGTTCAGCTGCACGAACACTGATGTTTGTCAACGCACCCTTCTTAACAACACAACACTGTTATTTGGAAAGTATAGTGACGTTTCGCCTATAGAAGATCACGGTTTCCCAACCCATCATTTCAATTTTGTTGCTTACAATGAACTTGTAGTTAGAGCTGATGTTCGTGATGCGGTTCTAACAGGTAATTCATTTACATCATCATTAATGATATCAGGAATGTTAATGAAATATTTGCATACACCTGCAGACTACATAGGAATTGTCAGAGGCGTTGGGAAGATGAAAACATTTGGAAGCTCAACAACCAATCAAATAGTCAGGAAAAATGTTGAAATCCAAAATCTAAAGTATGCACTAACACATCAAAACTACTCATAATCAGCATTCACTGGTATAGAATTCTAATGACTTACTTTAAATGGCAGCAAAATAGCATTACTCTGAGCCTATGGAATGAAACATCAAAAAGATTTGAAACGGAAATCGGTATGCATGTCGAACAACCTATTCTACTTGATGTCTACTTGTTGTTTGCTCGTGTTTGGTTAAAAGCTTTGCCGGTAGTATATAGTTATCTGCCACCCCGCAACGAGCTACTACTTTAATCCTAAAATACCCGAGACAGATGAGATATGTGGAGTGTAAGTCTTACCTAATATCCAAAAGCTAATAAGGTTATGTGTACACATGCAACATCACTATTTGACACAAATCATGCTTGCAGGTATGCTGACCTATTGACAACTTGAACACCACTGATGTTGCCACCGGTAACCCAACAACAATCACAGGAGGAATCACCCCAACAGACAATGCGGATTGCAGCACTTCTAGACATAAGCCCTGAAACGCTTCAGTAAGGCACAAAAAAAACCGGCAACACAATTACTTACTATATATCACTAACTTCTGTATTTAACAGCAAAACCAAAAATTTGTAACTGAGGCGGTCATAATCAAAATTGAGGAAGGTACAGCCTGGTATACGAACAGATGCAAACGATGCAACATAAATATCGAGCCAGATAGGCCTCATTGGCATTGCCAACAACCAGGGATGCCGGTGGTACCAAACTACAGGTATGAATTGCTGACTCAAACTGAAACTGGAAATTAATCAACTACAAGCAATAACTCATTGCAAACTTGACACACAACAATTGCAGCTGTTGCTTCAAGTCCATCATTGCTGATGTAACCGGTGAAGCGTCCCTCAAATGGTACAGCCCCGAAGCACATTCTCTTCTTCCAGTTTGCTTAGAGGTTCTCAGCTATGTTTCAAATCCCGATCCATACAAAATTCCACCAATTATCAAAGACCTTCAGAACACGAAGCATAAGTTTGAAGTGCACTTTGGCTATGGCAGTAAAAAAGGGAATCCAAGGTTAATTCTTGACAGCGTCACTGATGCACCCGCACGCATTACCACCAGAAGACACTGTAGAACCTTCAACACCGATGAAAACTCTAATTGGCGAAACAACTGTTGCAGAGGTTTTTAGCGACACTCTAACGCCACCTCCAGTTTCTACTGAAGACGCTGAAAAAGGAAGCAGTTCCCAAATAGGCATAACCTTCATCAGTTCGGAAACAGCTATTTCAAGCCTCAACAAAGGACCAAGAAATGCCAGTAACGAAGAAGCCTAAAGCTGACCCTGCTACCAAACCAGAGGTCTAATAGCTATAAACACTAAATCGCTATCTTTTGTTATACGGTTATAGGATAGCTGAAAAAATGCTGCTATAACAAATTCTGATGTACTACCTGTAGGGATCATTAACTTAGAAAATTGCTCTATAAGGACAATGGCAATGTAAATGACTCTAAGTAAATGACGATGTGTAACTACAGCTGCATACAGTTTTTGCACAACGTTTGCAGTATAGCGGCAATAAAAATCCGCAATTCCTATATATCACCCATCTCAAGAATGCTTGATTACAACAATCACTACACGCCGCTATCTTCCACCAAACACTACAACTGCCGCAAAAGATTCTAAACAACAACTTATGCTCATGCAACTAACATATTAAAAACCTCACACAAAACTAAAGGAACTGCATTAGGTATTAACACATCTGAAAAACATAAAAAAAAACCTCTCAAACCTTAGCACTCACACTCACAACCACTCACGCAACAACAATCAAAGATACTTAACAAACATTATCATTACTATCCAACGACAAGAATAAATCGGATAAAATAACTACCATCATTTACCATTTAGCATTAAGATAACACTAATTACAGCATTGTCATTGCAACAAGGTGACTACCATGAACAAAACAAAATCGTAATCTGCTTCAAGTTACATGCACCCGTTGAGATTACATAAGTACATAAAAACAAGAAAACAACAAACTACCTGAACAACCATTAAAACCTACTATCAACATAAACTGCTCGCCAAAAACCATCAACAAAAGCCAGCGTTTACTAGACTAACCATCAGAGAGATCCTCATCAACCTCCATAAAGCCTAACTGCCTCTCTTTTTCAACAATCCCGTCACGAATGGCTTCGATAAGAGCTCCAAGTGCAAGCAACGTTTCACGATCCACACGCTGCAATTCCGCAAGCCCCCTCAGACCGTCAACCGCCTTTTCATTAAAGGGTCCCAACCAATGAGTCTCCATGATGGTTTGCTCACGTTTCTCAATTTTGCTACGCAACTGTGCTTGCTCTGCCTCCATACATATAAGGAAATTGCGATCCTCACTGATCTCGCTATTGAAAAGAAACTTGAACGCCGTTGCGAGATTGTTAGAACCGCTTGCTGACTTGATTTCTTCAATATTAGGCATGGATGCCATTGTTAGGTGGTGAAGTTTAGTAAATGCAAATAGGAATAAAAAGCCACGTGCTGATATGAAGAAGTATTTATAACATGAATGTAGCTTAATAAAAAAAAGTGGTACTAAACGTCAGTAAACACCTTTACGAACATAAAACAAACTATCAAACTAACATATATATATTTTTAAAAGCTATACCTTTTTTAACAAACATAAAATAAATGTTTAACATCATATTTTATAGAAAATAAATACACTACTTAAAATAAATTTGAAAATACTTGACCCATTCACGCAAACCAAAACGAAAAAACAGCGATAACGTTGATACTTAATATATCACGCTTAAGGAAATTACAAAAAACCCTGCCGCAACGCAGCTGAGGTTTCGAAATCGTTACGTTTTATTTCTTTTAGTAGTAGATAATTAATTTAAAATAAACCAAATAAAAACATACCCAATTTATACTAAAACTCTTAATTTTTTTATTAAGAAAAGTAAAATTACTGTAATATCCTTACCTTCAAGTTTTACAAAACATTCTAACAATCTATATTAATGCTACATAATACATTCTAACAATATGTATTAATGCTACATCTAAAGAGTGAATGACTAAAATTCTTAAAATATCTTAACTTTCTATTAAGAACATTAAATTACCCTTACATTCAGATTTTACAATACATTCGGACACTCTTTACTTTTTATAAAGTATCTGAGACTTTATAAAGATGAAAGTTTTAAAAAATTCAGCTTACACATTTATTAAATATAACAAAATTTTGAAATTGCTAAAATATCCATAAATTTGAAACATTGAAACAATAAAACATTCAATTAATGTAATCATTAAAACACATTCAATTAATGTAATCATTAAAACACCTCTAAAGCAAAAATACAATCAATAAACGACATATTCAAACAAGCTATTAAAATAAATTTTTAAATATTCACCTTAAACACACTAAAACATTCCTCGAAATAAAAATTAATACAATTTATATAAAAAAAATGAATGCGATGTCTATTTTCTTTACTATCTACTTTTAACATAATATAGTTTGTGATTGTTTGAAGTTTTAAAAACCTAAAATTTCCGTCTTCTATAAAATTATTGTTACGAAAAATGTATTATAAAAAAACATTGATTGTCAAAAAAATTAATTATGGGGTAGTCGTCGCCGTAACAAGCAGATACTATGTTATAAAACAATAAAACAATCAATGAAAACTCAAAATACGTCATGGTGAATGTTAAGATAGCTTGATGAAGGTGTGATAATAAAAATATTTCATTATCAAATTTTATAAAACACTATATCAATTTCACATTATTATATCATGTGTGCCATCAATGATAGGAGAAATCATTAACAAACTTATATAGCAGTGGTAAATAAGCTTGAATCGTAATATACTCTTTTGGATAAAAGTTAATAGCAGATGTAGGTTGAAGGAACAATAAACATAAAGTTCATAGCTCCTTAACTTCAAACAAATTTCAGAAGATTAGTAAACAATAATCAATTTGATAAACAAGCTTAAAACCATTGTTATATGCATGTGTTTGAACTAAACGAAGATCAATCCCAAACATTAAGTCAAGTGAGGGTAATTTTACAAACTAAAATATGCATCCAAACACAAACAAACATATTACTTATTGCATTATAATATAACATATCTAAACATTTTGACACCTTAAAAAGCATGAGTTACATTTTTCCGAAATAAGTAAAAATAAAATGTATACGACGTGTTAATGGATGTTTGATTGTTAAATAAACACCCAATGAACAAATCGCGAATGTCTTTTTTAATACAAATTAAAAAGAAGTCAATAAAGATAAAAAAAATAGTTAGTACAAAAAACAAATTTAATATCAGCCTCTTAACTAAGCTCGATATGTAATCCTAAAAAGCATTCATACGGCTACCCCTTGAGGCGTTTATTTGAGTTAACAAAACAATATGAATAACAACAAAAAGTTTTTAGTATGACATGGGTTATTGAAAATACAAAAACTAAATTTATTGTTAACAGAGATGATGTGGGTACAATGGCGATGGGTTTTAAGGAGATGCATGGTGATTTTTTGGGGTTTTTTTAGCATATGCGTAGTTGTGACGTTTGTTTAGGATGTTATTAGACTCTTCAAACCCAAGATGAAAAAGCTTTCGTCATACTTTTGATGTTTTCATAGTGTTAAGTATATGGTATGCAGAGATATTTATGACTTTTATAAATATAAGTCTTAAACTTTTTTAAGTTTACACAACTTGATACATTTAATAATTATTAAAATGAAACTTTAAAATTCACTATTTACACATTAATTAATAGCATTAAATTGGATGTTGCAATGATAGAATATAACTAGTACAACAAATTTAACATATTTTTAGTTTGAATTTATAATTCTATAATACTAAGATAATAATTTTACATATTAACCTCTTCACAATATTATATCACAAGAACACAACCACAAAAAACTATATGTTGTCATCGAAACACATCCTTTACAAAAGGAATAAAAACCAAAAAAATCACTCCGGAATACAGTAATTGCCCCCGCTATTTAGGGTTTGAGTTCATAATAAGAGAAGCTTATTTCATTGGATATGTTCTTTCGTTGATGTCATAACTATTTTCAGTTTTTCACATATTGTGAACCCTTATAAATAATATTGCAGAGTACCTGCCGTCGTAACACGCGAATACGCGACTAGTCTATATTAATGCTACATATAAAGTGTGAATTCTTGAAACTCTTAAATTTCGATTAAGAACATTAAAGTTACTATGTTATCCTTGTATTACGAACCTTAGTAAGAATCTTTTGCAAATGCATGTAGGGTGGAATGCCTTCATTATAATTTAAAACTTGTCGTCTATTTGAAAGAAATATTTGGAACATGGGACTTGAAATAATATGACACCACATTCTTCAAAGATTGAGGAACATAACGAGATATATTAAGAGAGTGATTTATTCGAGAAAAAATATGAATAGTTACATCCAATTACAAATTACATGAAAGTTGCCCTTTCTTCGTGAAGATTTGCCCATCACAGAGATGCATAGAAGAACAAAATGAACTTCATATATTCCTTTTTCCTCTCAATCTAGAAACAAAATCGAACACTATTTAGGTTCGTCTTCATTTTAGTGAAACTCTTCCTCCAGCAAGGCAACCGATAAGTCATCGAAGACTTAATGTAAATGATGTAATTGTCCGCATTACTTCTTTTCAAGTTTTCCAAAATGATTCCATATCTTCGAAAGAAAATGATGATATAATCTATTCAGAATAATAATTTTGGGAATTAAAACACTTAACAATTTTTACTGATGATTACACTAATAGTACTAAGTGAGTTAGTAACGCCGTAAGACTTTCTCGCTAAGTCGCGAATGAAGATTTGTATTGCCAATGTTAGATGACTTGTAAAGTGATATGTATAAAAGATATTTAGGATATATCTTATATAGCTAGACTTATACAAATATTTTGCATGTTTAGAAAAGTGATAGTTATCTTGTAAAGGAGTCCTTGTGCCTATAAAAGGATATCCTAGGTTAAGGTGTTAGATACATCTTTGCATACGTTTTGCTTCAGGGTTGTAAACCCTAGTGATAGTCAGATCACTCGTATTATTTGCTTAATAATATTGAAAAGTTTGGTGTTAACTGTTTGTTCAAGCATTACTGTTATATTGTCTTATACATTGTTAATATTCTTCTAAGTATCAAATAGTAGATTCCGCATACTATTTGGTAATACTCGAAGTATTCTAGCACAAGGCTCAAGTGTGCATAGATCCTCACAAGTGGTATTAGAGACAAGGTCTGATACTTTGATTTAGAAGATTCAAACCAGGAGAATTATTTATTCTCTATAAAGAAGATGGACATGGAGACAACTCAAACTTCTACCACGGCTAAGTTGCCAACGCTGAAGCAGAATGACTATGAGATGTGGAGGCTCAGAATTAAGCAATACTTTCAAGTGCAGGATTATTCTCTATTGGAAATCATAGAGAATGGAAACTCTTTCAAACCTAAAATCATTGAATCAACTATTGATGGTGTCAAAACTCAAACGATCAACAGTATTCCTGTTACTGTAGAAGATAAGCTTCAAAAGAAGAATGATCTCAAGGCTAGGAGTATGTTGCTGATGGCTATTCCTAATGAGCACCTGTTGACTTTCAGCAAGAACAATGATGCTAAATCCTTGTTTGAAGCCATAACTGCAAGGTTTGGTAGTAATGAAGCCACCAAGAAGACACAGAAGACATTACTGAAGCAGAGTGATGAGACCAGTAGCATTCTTATAAACTTCATTATAGAGATAGAAAACCTAGATGATAAGAAAATAAAAGCTATCAGATGTGACAATGGGACAAAATTTAAAAATAGAGTTATGAATGAATTTTGTCAAAAGAAAGGTATTATGTGAGAATTTAGTGTAGCTAGAACTCCACAGCAGAATGGTGTTGCTGAAAGGAGGAATATGACACTGATAGAGGCTGCTAGAACTATGTTAGTTGACTCTAAGCTACCCACTAATATCTGGTCTGAAGCAATTAATACTGCTTGTTATGTTCAAAACAAGGTTTTAGTGGTTAAGCCTCACAACAAGACACCTTATGAACTTTTTAGAGGTAGGACACATGCCTTAAGCTTCATGCAACCCTTTGGATGTCATGTTACTATCCTAAATACGTTAGATCATTTGGGAAAATTTGATGGTAAATCCGATGAGGGATTTTTCGTTGGTTATTCTTTGCATAGTAAAGCCTTTAGGGTATACAACATTAGAACTAGGCATGTAGAGGAAATCTTACATGTTGAGTTTTTAGAGAACAAGTCTAATGTTGTAGGACAAGGTCCAAAGTGGTTGTTTGACTATGAACTATGTACCAGTAGTTTCAGGTACAAATACTAATGATTTTGCAGGTCAAGAAGATGATGTTGATGCGGTGAATCTAGCTTGGAGAAAGAGATTGGCAAAGATCACATTTTATGCCAATTTGGAATGACATTCATCGTGTGATTCTTCTTCAAAGAACGATGATCCACCATCCTCTTATGTCTTTGAAAAGGAAAATGATGTTGACAAAGAAAATGGATTGGGTGATCAAACACATGAAATACCGAAAACAATACTAATGATGTTAGTACCGATGAGCGAGAGTTAATCGTTAATCCAATAGTTAATCCCGCCTACTGGGATGATCTTTTGATGACTTTCTTTGTGGATTTGAATAACATTTCTGTCACTTATGAAGCTCCCTCAACTCCTCATACAAGAATTCACAAGGATCATTCCCTTGATCTTGAAATTGGTGATATGCAGTTTGGTGTAAAGATAAGGAGATAGAAAATGAATTTAGATGAACATGGTTTTCTTAGTACTATTTATGAAGAGAAGACTCATGAAGATACAAACATATGTCTGTTTGTCTGCTTTCTATCACAAGAGGAACCAAAAATGTTCATAAGGCTCTACAGGAATCTAGTTGGGTGGAAGCTATGTAAGAAGAGCTTCTACAGTTCAAGATACAAAAGGTCTGGGTGCTTGTAGATTTGCCTAAGGGAGTAAGGGTGATTGGTACCAAGTGAATTTTTAAAAATAAAAAGGATGAGAGAGGGATTGTCATCAGGAATAAAGTAAGACTTGTAGCTCATGGATATACTCAAGAGGAAGGAATTGATTATGATGAGTTTTTGCACATGTAGCAAGGATTGAGGCAATCGGGCTATTTCTAGCCTATGCTTTATTCATGGGGTTTATGGTTTATCAAATGGACGTGAAGATTGTCTTTTTGTATGGTACTATTTAAGAAGAGGTTTATGTTTCTCAACCTCCAGGGTTTGAAGATCCTGAGCATCCAAACAAAGTCTACAAGGTGGTGGAAGCTCTATATGGATTGCATCAAGCTCCAAGAGCTTGGTATGAAACATTGGCCACATACTTACTAGACAATGGGTTTCATAGAGGCAAGATTGATAAGACCTTATTTATCAAGAAGCAGAAAGAGGATACTTTGCTTGTTCAGGTCTATGTAGATGATATCATTTTTGGATCTACCAAGAAGGAGATGTGCACTGAGTTTGAGAAGCTGATGCATGAGAAGTTTCAAATGAGTTCCATGGGTTAACTCACTTTCTTTTTGGGGCTACAAGTGAAGAAAAAAAGCAGAGGGGATATTTATCAGTCAAGATAAATATGTAACTGAGATATTGAGAAAGTTTCAGTTCACAGATGCCAAAATAGCTTGCACTCCTGTTGATAAAGAAAAATAGTTGGTTAAAGATGCGAGATGGGAAGATGTTGATGTACATGTATACCAATCTATGATTGGGTCATTGATGTATCTTACATCATTCGGACCAAATATTATGTTTGTTTGTGTGCATTTGCGGATTTCAAGTCACTCCTAAGGCTTCACACTAACATGTTGTGAAAAGGATTTTTAGGTATCTAAAAGGTCAACCTAAATTGGGCCTTTGGTATCCTAAAGAGTCTTCATTTGAATTGGTGGCTTATAGTTATAGTGATTATGCTGGTGCGAGTTTAGATAAGAAATCAACAACATGTGGTTGTCAATTCCTAGGAAACAGGTTGATATCATGGCAATGTAAGAATGGTGGCCACTTCTACAACTGGATTTATACTGTTATAAAGCACATGCTTTGGTCTTTGTTATCTTGGTTTTAGACTAACATTTGCAGGTTTAGCAAAAGTAGTATGATTGGAGACATTGATGGAAAGCAATGGAGGTGCTTTGGTTGCTTGGTTTTGTAGGAACTGATTCATGATAGAGAAGATTTGAGGACATCCTTTAAAATCTTTCTCTTGAAGTCGATCCTATGTTTGCACCGAACATGTATTGATGGTTATTTAGTTAGTCGATTGGCGATCTAACTCACTATTTACCATTCTATCTTTGTATAGTGTGATCAGTCTAAGGACATTTGGTATTGAGAACAACGAGCAAACGTGAATCTAACACTTATGTGTTAGAGGCAACACCTGCCACGAGCTGGAAACCTTGTCAATAAGGCTCTTTTAATGAGTCTATTTGATCATATGCAGTTTTAATACTAAAAACATTGGTTATCACACAACCAGAGGTCAAATGTGACCGAACTTGATTAAATGTCTTCATTTACACTTAATCCCTTCAAAAAGTTTGAATGCAGTATAGTTTGGAAAGAAAATTAAGTTTATACTGCTAAGAAAATGATTTTGCAAAAAGTTTGTACTGCTTGACAAAAGTTTATACTGCTAGCTAAAAATTTGTACTGGCTTGGTTGGCGTTTGTCTTTGTTTAGGCGTAACCATTTTTGATTATAGCCATTGAGTACTTTTGGTTACTTACCATACTTGTAGGGTTTCTAATTTGGATAAATTCACTTTCTTTCTATATTCTAAAATATTTCTTTTCTTTTAAGATAGGATTTATTCAAGTCGGTTACTCTCAAACCCTAAGTATACTTTATAAATTCTCAATTGGCTAACAAACATCTTCAATTCACAGATAAACGATCATGTCCTAGCAGTCTAAACTAAATTTTTAATCATAAAGGCGAATTTGCAATTTGTTGATAAGCATAATCAGGTTGCTTTCTTGGGAAAACAGAGGAAGGTAAAAACTTTCATGAGATGATAGATTTTCTAAACACTACCCACATTAGGTATGCTTTAATTGTAAACCCTACTATCTATGTCTCTCAAATCAAGCAGTTTTGACAGACTGTTACTGTCAATACTATTGAGAATGGAGAAAAACAATTTAAAGCAACAGTTGATGGCAAAACAATACCTATTACTGAGTCATCAGTTAGGAGACATCTCCAATTAGCAGATGACAATGGTATTAGTGTCTTGCCAAATACTGAAATTTTTAAAAATTATGTCCAGAATGAGGTATGACACATCTTCTCAAAATCTGACTTTTCAAAAAGGATATTTTGCCCCCACAATGAAGATTCTTCATTCATACTATCCTTCAACGCTAAGTCCCAATAAAACCTCATGGGAGAAATTCAAGAGCAATATTGCAATCGCTCTCATTTGTTTATCAACAAACATGACTTACAATTTTCCAAACCGATTTTGATAGTATGGTGAAAATGTGGATAACAAATTCAAGTTTTTGATGTATCCAAGGTTTATACAAACGATTTTGAATGCAAGAAAAAGTCAGCTTCTATCCCATAAAAATGTTTATCTAACTCCTTGCCTTACACAAAAACTTTTCAGTAACATGAATATGGCTTCTAAAGGGGTTTAATGAGATAGTGATACCTCTTTTTGATACAATGATAAACATTCAGGGTGAAGGATCAACTAGCCCAGTTGAGTCCCAACACACACCCACAAGTTCATCTGGTACTCCAATAGCATCACAACCAACTTCATCACCATTTAGGAGCACATCTAGAGAGGAATCTAGTGTTCCTCAACACAGATCTCCTACTAATCCAAGTGTAGCAGGTGAGGTAGTCTCTGAGAGAATAGGAAGGGCTACCACTACTATCTTAGGCTTAGAAGCTGGGCAGGACAGGGGTAACATAGCTAAGACCCAACCTATTACAACATCTAATGTGTTCAGTTCTCATGGACTTGATACAGGTGAGACTCCCTAGCTAAATGGAAAATATGGGGGAAATGCCCCATGATGCACCTCTCTCAGGAGGTAACACACATGGAAGTGCTGAGGGCAGTGTGAAACTAACTAAATTGATGGATATTTGTACCACATTGACTGGATTGGAGAATGAACTAAAGGAGACAAAGCTTCTATATAGTACTGCTTACAAAAAGCTTATTGTGAAGGTGAAGAAACTGCAGACTAAAGTCAAGTCACTCAAAGCCAAAAGAAGAGCAGATGATGAAATTGATTTGGATGATACTTCCAAACAGGGGAGGAAGACAGAAGACATAGATGTTGATCCAAATATATCATTAATTCAAGAGGATGCAGAAGATCAAGGGAGGTTTAATGATGCAGATGTAGGTGATGATAGGCAATTTGATCAGGGGAGGTTTAATGATGCATATATAGGTGGTGATAGGAAATTTGATACAGAAGCTGTTGAACAACAAACTGAGCCTGTTAACCTTCAAGAACAAGACACAGAGCCTGTAAACTTTGATGCTCAAGAAAACATTGCAGATACAACTACAAGTGAAAGATTTCAAGTTAGTACTGCTGGTGTAGAGGTTAGTACTGCTGGTGCAGAAGTTGGTATTGCCAGGGCTGTATATGTTAGAAGAAAAAGGGCAGACAAAGGAAACGGTATTATAAGTGTAGAAGAACCACCAAAGAAGGTCAAGAAAATGGTTCTAGCACAAATCAGTTTTGATGAAGAAGTAGCAAAGAAAGCACATGAAGAAGAAGTTGCAAAATTCCTTAAAGATCAAAGATTGGCAAAAGAAGCACTTGAAGCACAAGAACAATCTGATGCATTTTTGGCTAAAAAGTTACAATAAGAGGAACAAGCTAGGATTCTTGATGCTGCACAGGTTCAATCAATTATTGATTCAAATGATGTATTAAAGGCAAGACTCAATGAACTCAGAGAAGATGAACTGTTGTCCATTGAATAAAATTCAAGACAACTTGCCGAGTTAATCAATTCAAGAAGAAAAGCTGCTGCAGAACAGAAAGCCCAAGAGAAGATAAGTAAACTACCATCTCAAGCTGAGCAAAGAACTACCACGATGGTGTACATGAGGAACATGGCTGGTTATACAAGGAAGGATTTCCAAGGTAAGAGCTTTGAAGAGATCAAGACTGAGTTTGAAAAGGTGTACAGAAGAGTTAATACTTTTACTCCCATGCGTACTAAAAAGATAGTATGAATACAAAGAGGGTAGGTTTGTCATTTGAGTCTGAATCTTCAAAGAAACTGAAGATAGATGAAGAAGTACCTACTGCAGAGGAAGAAAAAGAAGAAGAGTTAACTGATGAGAGACTTCAACAAATGATGGTTGTCATTCCATAAGCTTTATATGTTGATCCAATACAGGCAAAATACCCAATAATAGACTGGGAAGTTTACACAGATAATTTTAGGAAATTATGGAAGATAATTAGAGTTGGAGGTAAATCTGAGGTATACAGATGTTTTGAAGACATGATCAAAGTGTTTGACATAGAAGATTTGGTTAAACTATGGGATTTAGTCAAGGCAAGATTCAATCAAACAGAGTTTGCAGATGATAAGGAGAAAGAATTGTGAGTTGAATTGGAAAGACTGTTTGAGCCTGATCCAAATGACACTTTATGGAAGTTTCAAGCACATGATATGGCAACAACATGGAAGTTGTATGATACATGTGGAGTTCATCATGTATCTACAAA
Organism: Chrysanthemum lavandulifolium; assembly: GCA_022545495.1. Taxonomy (NCBI): domain Eukaryota; kingdom Viridiplantae; phylum Streptophyta; class Magnoliopsida; order Asterales; family Asteraceae; genus Chrysanthemum; species Chrysanthemum lavandulifolium. The sequence goes on along the minus strand of CM040241.1, from coordinate 239,204,883 downwards.
GGAAGGAGTTGATGTTTTCATGCTGGTTGAAAAGGAATATCCTTTGAGAGCTGATATTCTCATTGTGATGTTGTGTGCTAAACTTAGAGTTGATGAAGAAACTAACATGGCAAGGGAATTACTAAGAAAGATATATCAGCAAGCTGAAGAAACTATGAAAAGAAGATAAGTGTTTGGAAGAATCCCCACAAGATTAAGGTTGAAGATTTAATTCAAGAAATTTACTGATTTGGAGATAAATCACAAGTTTAGGGAGGATTGTTGGGAATTAAAACACTAACAGTTTGTCTTCTTGATTACATGAACACTACTAAGTGAGTTAGTAATGCTGAGAAGACTTTATACTGCTAAGTCCGCCAAAATGAAGATTTGTCGCCGGTGTTAAAAGACTTGTAAATGATATGTATAGAAGATATTTAGGATATATCTTATATAGTTAGACTTATACTGAATATTCGCATGTTTAGAATATTGATAGTTATCTTGTAAAGGACTCCTTGTGTTTATAAAAAGAGATCCTAGGTTAAGGTGTTAGATACATTTTTGCATACGTTTTACTTCAAGGTTGTAAACCCTAGTGATAGTTAGATCACTTGTATTATTTGCTTAATAAAATTGAAGCGTTTGGTGTTAACTGTTTGTTCAAGCATTACTGTTATATTGTGTCATACATTGTTAATATTCTTTTAAGTATCAAATAGTATATTTCGCATACTATTTGATAATACTCAAAGTATTCTAGCACAAAGCTATAAATCCTTACAAATAATTTTATTTTACAGAATATAATGTTAGAAAATAGTAATAATACAAAGTATATATGTAAATCCATTTTTTCTACATGGATGCCAATGCTTTTAAAATTCCATATGAAAGAAATATTTTTTTTAATAAAAAAATGTCATATTGACTTTTACATATTAACTATCACGAAACTTCTCTTATCATACTTAGAGCACAAGGTGCCACAACTAACCAAACCTCTTTATTCGGGACCCACGGGTGTCACATCACCTCCACATCACTATAACAAACATCCACAACTAACCACCCTCCATTCACAACAAATCTCAACTTACTCATTTGGAGCCCACCACTTACAACTTTATTTTTTTAATTCAAATTTCCAAATAAACTAAATTCATTCCATTAAAAATAAAAATACAATACAACATAATAAAAAACATACGAAACGTAAATCAAAGATACGTTAAAAAAACATACGCAACTTAAGAAATACATCAAATTATAACGAAACTAATTATTTGGATTATGTTGTTGAAATTGTTTCCATTGATGTTGTTGCCAAACATGCTCGATGAGACATCGTTGAAGCTTTGCGTGTTTGCGTTTATCATGTAGTTCTTTGGCTTTTCTTCTTTTCATTGCGCAACGGTCAATCCATGTATGTTGTAAATTTTGTTGCGGAGAAATATACGTTTCGCCAAAGTCGGATATCGCAAATTCTTGATCTTTCAAAATTATGTTATGCATTATGATGCACGAGTACATGATTCTCCATAACTTGCCAATAGTAAATGCACGCGCCGGTTGGGCAATGATATGCCAACGTCCTTGGAGGACACCAAAAGCTCTTTCGATATCTTTTTGAGCAGTTTCTTGTTCGCTTTGAATGTGGCATTTTTTGGGTTACTTGCAACTATAAATGATTTGACAAAAGATGCTCACTCCGGGTAAATTCTTTCAGCTAGATAATAACCATGCTTAAATTTACGCCCGTATACTTCAAACTCAACCTCAGGGGCGATGTCATCAAGCAGGTCATCGAATAACGGAGAATTATTTAAAACGGTAAGATCGTTATTCGCACCCGCCACCCCAAAAAATGCATGTCAAATCCACAAATCGTATGAAGCAACGACTTCAAGCATTATAGTTGGATACTTTTTATCACATCTGTGAAATTGGCCTTGCCATTATAGTTGAAGAATCATCTCTAGCTCCGCTATCTCTTCAATGTCACTTTCACTAGAAAAAAATGATTCACTCATGTTTATATATGTAGATTTTGAAATGTGTAGATTTTGATTGAAATGTGTAGTATTTATAGTGTGTTAAATAAGTGTGTTAAAAAAAACAAAAAAACTAACGTTACTCAACGGTAACAAATCAGAAAAAGCAAGTGTTTATGTTCGTCGTGCATGTGGCGAGGATATTGATGGCGAGCCACGATGAGGGATGCCGATGTCACTGCGAGCCTGCTAGTGTGGCATGGCGAGCCATGGTAAGCCACACACCGGGTGCTCTAATGCTACTTACTTGTGAAAGGTTATGTATATATTTTAATATGCGTATGACCGGATTCGAACTCGAGACTTCGGGATTGCACACATTACGTATGAGAATCAATGTAAATAATAATTAATATATTAAATGTAATATTTAATTAATGATTACAAATAAATACTTAACGATAGTTAATATTTAACGAGTTTTGATTATCGGTCGTTAAATGTCAACGGGATATGAAGAAAAGTTAACAAGCCAAGAGAAGGTTTTAGGAACCCTCTTTTGGGCTTGTTTTTGGCCGAAACTATTGCATCCCACATCGGAAATCATAGTAATCTTGACATCTACCATAAGGCTATAAATACATCCCCATGTATTTATCCTTTGGACATTAGATTTCAATAGAAGGCCAAACTTCTTCTTTCTTCCCTCTTGTTCTTAGGTCAACGAGCAAAACCCCATGTAAGGGATTTGCGAGTGACCTTGAGCATAACAAAGGTGTTTGGTTAATCTATTGTAATCAAGAACCTAGCTTTTCTCATTGATTCGCTACTAATACGTGTGTACAAGAACGAAGGGCCAAGGCACTTGTGTTGGTAACTTGGGTGTTCGACTTTTAGTGTAGTCAAATGAATTAAACCCTAATTTATTAGGGTTTAAGGTTTCTTGGTACTTGATCTTAAGTTGGGGTTTTCATAAACCCTAATTGCATTGATTCTCAAAAGGTACGCATATTCTTTTAATTTGGTTAATTAATTTACAAGTATTATTCCTATTACTTCCGCTGCATGCTTTGATGATGTTTACTTGTTTTCTATAATTGTTATGATTAGTAAAACCCAACAGTGGCATCACGAGCCGTTAATATGTTGTAATTAATTACCGAAACACATAAAAATTGAATCTTTGTGATTATTACATGCTTTTATGGTTTCTAGGGTTTTGAAAATTGAAACCCTAATTTTTAATATATGGGTCGAATACCCTTTTATTTTTTAATTAGGTTTTATTTTTTGTAAAACTTGGAGAAACCTAGGATTGCATGTATATTTTATGTGGTTATTATGAATAATTGTTATGTGCCATGATAATATGCGTATCTTGGGATTATAATTGTTATGAGGAATCCATGGTGGAACATGCATGTTTGCCATGGATTATTGTTTTGATAAATTGTTTAGTGATATACACATGTTTATTTATTTGATAATTATTGAATTGGGAAGACCTCAATTATACTAATAAAATTAGTTATGTGCTATTTGGTGTACTATTGACTTTGGCGTTTAATCGACTTGTCGATGCATGTGGCTCATCTACCTTGTAGTTGAAAGCCCTAGTTGATGTATGCATTTTTACGCCTAGAATTGTTTATTAGGTTTTATCGAAATAATTATGCATGTGGCTAATTGTTTTTACATATGTTAATTGTTAAGTTATATGTATATTATTTGAGTTCCTTTTAATTTTATTAAAATGCCTTTTTTTTATATTGTATGACATGTTAGTAAGCAAAAAGGGTTTTTTGAGAATAGAAAATTAAATGGACTAAATAATGGCGAAAATTTTATTTGAGTTCCTTTTAATCGATTGATGCGACTGTACTAAATGGTTAAAACGGCTCACCCACTAGAACAAACTCAAAAGGGGTTCAAAGAAGTGCGCACAATCACACCGAAAGGATGTCTAAGGTTATGCTTGGTAGCTTACAGTCCTTTGCCTCCCCAATGCGTTCAATTGGAGCTACCTAGTATAACTATTCTATATACGATGCATCTTAGTGCAAAGTTGTAAGTTTCTCAACGATCGATTAAAACTTTGTAGAATTTAATCTTAGCAATTTAAAACTATGAGTAAGGTTTTGAAATTTTTTATGTTATGAAGATGTATGCATGCTTCTTCATACACAAGTTTTGATTACACATCAAAAATTGTACCCTTTAAAATTTAAGTTTATGCCATCTAATGATATGAAACACTTGAAGTTGTAATTTAGTTATGTGAGACCTTGAGCTAGATTACAATAACAAGGTGAATCTTTATGTTGTGTGAGACCTCAGCTTAAATAATTTGCAGTTTCTAAATTAGACAACTTAATTAAGTTAGTTAGTGAGACCTATAACTTAAGGCATAAGATGGGATAAAACATGCTTACGTTTTGCATAATTGTTTGGCAAAATTTTAAATCCCATATTTTCTAGGAATTGAAAACTTGTTTGTCAATTATTGTTCTTCGACAATTACCTATTCTATACTTTCATCACTAGCAGATCAACTGATGTGGTGAAACTATGATAATGAGGGTCCTAGATTCAAGGAAAATTCTATGGTTAATATGAATATTGACCTAAGGTATTTTATTTTCTTGAAAGATTTAATTATCGAAAATACTAAAAATTGAATTTTGTTAATTCTTTTGATTGTATTAATGCAACACTAAACCGTAAACGTGGTTTGGGCTTTGGTAAATTGATCTAGTTTTGTTTTCAAACAAATGTTTGATCAAGAAAAATTTACTAAAAAGACAAACATAGACTCTTTTCCATGGAAGAAGAGTGAGACTCAATCCTATTCCTTTTCATGATTGAGAAAGGTATATTAGGAACATTAGAATTGTCTAAATTCTAATATAACTCATAGCAACTTTAATAGTTAAGAAAATTGCACACCATGTTTTCCTTAAGAGATTTCATTACCCTCTGTTGGTGATTGAATTCTTATATGACATTTTGGTCAACTAGAAAACATGTTTGACATTTTATGAGTTATTAAATTAGAAGCTAGACTAATTACTGCAAAATTGGTAAAAGACAAACTAGTATAGTTTATCTAGTTGTTTTGCTTTGACCAATTAAAAGTGCTACACACCATTGTGGGGATAGTAGACCTATTAAGGAAGAAATTGCATGCTCAATTTTTCAAGTTAATAGCATTGATGGATGATTCATCATCTACAAGAGTAGAATACACTCTTTTAGTACCTAAGTAATTGTTACGAATGGTCTTTAAAATTGGTAACAACGTAATAGCATGCTATTTTCACTGATTAATGAAACACTTATAATGTTGTCAAATCCAGTGGGAGTATTGTGGTGTATTATTGAATAAGGCATTATTGTAACGTTGTCTAAATTCAGTGGGAGTTACAAGATTTATCATCTTGGTAGTAACTCAGATTATTTATAGATTTTCTTGAAATAATACATTACGTTCAAAAATGTAGACATTCATATTCTCAAGGATAGTCATGACCGTTTCCTTGATAATTAAGTGGTCCTACATCTACTTGTAATGCTTATATATCTATGACACTATCATATTGCTTACATAAACAAACGAATGTCATGGTGTTTATCTTCTATATGATGTTGTTCTATGCACAAGTGGGAGAACTATTTATTGTGTGCAAAGGAACAACACATACAAATATGATTAATGGATTCTCTTGATCGTAAGGTAAGAGATTAACGTTCTAATAAGATTGACTTGTTTAAAACATGTGTCAAGATCATAGCATAGACTACTTTTATGTCTTATGTCATTCAAATTATAGAAACACTTGAAGTTACATTTTAGGTTAAGTGAGATCTTGGCTATATTGTAATCTCAAGGTAAATCTCCACTTGTTGTGAGATCGAGCGTGGTTGCTTTTACAGTTTCTTAAGTTGGACACTTCATGGAATGACATAAATAAATAAAGTAATTTAATACTATCTTAAATATTTATGTATTTTTAGAATGACATAAATAGATGGAGTAGTATATTAACTTGAAAATTAATTAATTGAAACCATGGTGTGGTGTTCATGATAACTTTAAATTATACATGGTTATGTGTTTATGTATAAACTCACAAACATGAAGTCTTTCAAAGACTTATAATATAAAGTAAAATATTATAACTGTTTTGTCTTTTGACTTAGTCAAAAAATACTTATGTTATAAAGCATGCAATTGGCTTGGAATTCTATTATACCATTAAGTTGACTTAGTTGGTAAATAGGTAGGCCAAAAGGAATAAGTTTATCTTACATATTGTTAGATTGTCTTACAATATTAATTCTAATGAAATACTGTATGTATATGGTATGTTCAGTTAGAAGAATAAAACTTTTGTCATATTGTTTGATTCAAGATAACTATATCTTCTTTTCTTCCAAAAGTTATCAAGGTTAGAAATTGGGTATTGATTGGATATACTTAATAAAACTCAAAAACCTAGAAGATTAGTAAGACACCATTTTAGTATGGAATGTGATGAATCACATTGAGTCTTATATTGAAGTTTTGTTTTGTTAAAACTACTTATGGAGTAGGTTATTAATAAACAAGATTTACGAACTGTTAATGTGATTTGTAATATCCCAAAAGAAAACAATTTAGTGTTGTTCTAATTGATAAAGTATTTATAGATAGTCTTTAAATTACAAAAGCAAGTGGGAGTTTGTTTAGATCTTGAAGAGATTAAATTACAATTACAAAACACATAATCTTCTAAAATACACTAGTAAATATCATGATGAGGTCAAATCTGATAGACCTCAAGATGGTGGAATTCTCATTCATAGATCCGCAAGGATTCTCAGATAATTGATTGATGTGCTGAGATATATGAGTTGCAGGATTATGGTAAACCTGTTAATCATAATGATATATTACCTAATATTGAATTGTGGTAAATTATTCATACTATGAATGTTAAGATCTTTGTCAAAAGATAATCAACTTTGGAAACTTGGTTTATCTTGATAAAGATGAGTTTCTTCAAAGGAAGGAAAACCCTAGTGGTTTAAATCTTTGTTTAGAAATCATATGGAAAAATTGTACATGTGTTTAATGCATGACTTGAAACAAGATTATTAATCATACTTAAGCAATTAACTGTGATTGAATATTCTTTCCTTGACACATTAAATATATAATGATTATAATTGTCATACTTATTTTCATTAATATGAAAAATGACAATGGAATATTAAAACTATTTGTGTGTGATTGCTTTTGCGAGGACGATAAGCAATCGAAAGGAGTTTTATAAATTCACACAATCTTTGGAAATGTACAAACTGCAAGAATCCATGAATGGATATATGCATGCATCTAGGAAATGATTCTTATGTTTAACTATTAAATCAAAGTTTGATTTAAGATTAAAATAAGATAATTTCTAAGTATTCCTGAAAGCTAGTGGGAGTATTATGTTTATTTTCTTTAAATTATATATGTTGTGATTAGTAACATTCCATCTAAAACTAAATGTTATGCTCTAGTTGGGAATGGAACTTCACTTGCATGATTTAGAAAATTAGACATAAACCTTGAAGTATATGTAAACATGTGTGGTAAATAAATGAGTCTAATAGAACATGATATATCATTTGGAAAATAGATATGTAGAACATGAATGAAATCTTAGTTTGACACAAGGATTTTTCATGTACATCATGTTATTGTTGTATCATGCTTGAATGCAAGATGATTTGACAACATTGGTATCTAATGAAGTTATTAGATAACTAGTGTAATGAATATTCTAATAGAATATGTTTGAATCTAGAATTACATTCCTCTACCTGGATTTGCTCTCAAAATTCTATGGATGAGCAATACAACAATTGTTGCGTAATTGTCATAGCTAACAAACTTGAAAGTTTGAAGGCATCAAACATTACACTCTAGATATTGAAGTTTACGGAGATTTTTAAAGAGCATATTGTTGTTTGTATACAATGATACTGGTTTAATTGAGATGACACTCAATACTAGTCATGGGAGGATTTCATCCTTGTAAATAGCCATGTGAACTAGTTGTGCTCAACTAAGAGCATAGTTGCATTATACAATAAAGAATAAGAATACTTTAAACTTTAAAATGTTTGAAAGTTTGATTGTCATAAATTGGTGGTTGAGGATGTCACACACTTTATGAAATATTATGTGGCAATATCAAGATATTTTGAATGCACACATACAAGAACTTCACTAGGTGAATTCTTGAAATAAGTATTCTCAAAATTCCAATAGATCAAAGTTAGTTGAAATTATGCCTTGTCAACAAGTATGATTGTCATTACTTGAGACATAATTCATTAACCAGTATTATCATGCATCGATCTATTTAGTATTTGGATAAGGGATGTTATGAACAAATATTGTTTAAATGAAATAAAATATTGGTTATGTTTATTTTTCATTTTCTTAATATTATATCATATATTTGCATGTTTAATCCGTGAATAACTTATGTTATTCTAAAAGTCCGTTGTCGATCAATGATGTGGGAATGTTATTGAATTAAGACAAATCTGAGTTTTGGTAGAATATACTTTAAGTATATTGATGCGTGGGACATGCCGAATCCACATGATATTCAATGAATTGAATATAGGACTGATCCCAACTTAACATGATTGTACTTTATGGATCTTTGTCATTAAGTAAATCATGTATATTTATCCTCAGACTTGAGATACCAGATAACTGTTATGAATGTAGTACACTTGTGTAAAATAGTCTAACGCTATCCGTAAAAGGTGGTTATAAGGGCTATTTTCAGAAGTGTTACAAAGTTTATGAGTTTTGCTTGTAGTCAAGAGAATTTGCTCATTTGAATTTGTTTCAAAGCATAATACTGTTTGGGCCCCTCGTAGGATTAGCAAGATGTTTGTAAGGCCGTACCCAAGATCTATCTGGAATACGTTCAGATGATTTGGTAATCTTGTTCAATCAGATATAACGAGAAACAAAATATTAACTTGTGAAATGACTCAATCCATATTCACAGTTAATGAAGTATTAGAAGTAAAAGGATAAGTATAATGATGAATCATTAAAAATGGTTTTTCCAGGGAAACCACACTCGATTCAAATCTGGGGGCATTGGCGTGTTATCCAAGTGGGAGCTGAAAGGTTATGTATATATTTTAATATGCGTATGACCGGATTCGAACTCGAGACTTCGGGATTGCACACATTACGTATGAGAATCAATGTAAATAATAATTAATATATTAAATGTAATATTTAATTATTGATTACAAATAAATACTTAACGATAGTTAATATTTAACGAGTTTTGATTATCGGTCGTTAAATGTCAACGGGATATGAAGAAAAGTTAACAAGCCAAGAGAAGGTTTTAGGAACCCTCTTTTGGGCTTGTTTTTTGCCGAAACTATTGAATCCCACATCGGAAATCATAGTAATCTTGACATCTACCATAAGGCTATAAATACATCCCCATGTATTTATCCTTTGGACATTAGATTTCAATAGAAGGCCAAACTTCTTCTTTCTTCTCTCTTGTTCTTAGGTCGACGAGCAAAACCCCATGTAAGGGATTTGCGAGTGACCTTGAGCATAACAAAGGTGTTTGGTTAATCTATTGTAATCAAGAACCTAGCTTTTCTTATTGATTCGCTACTAATACGTGTGTACAAGAACGAAGGGCCAATGCACTTGTGTTGGTAACTTGGGTGTTCGACTTTTAGTGTAGTCGAATGAATTAAACCCTAATTGATTAGGGTTTAAGGTTTCTTGGTAATTGATCTTAAGTTGGGGTTTTCATAAACCCTAATTGCATAGATTCGCAAAAGGTACGCATATTTTTTTAATTCGGTTAATTAATTTACAAGTATTATTCCTATTACTTCCGCTGCATGCTTTGATGATGTTTACTTGTTTTCTATAATTGTTATGATTAGTAAAACCCAACAACTTGTAAGTACAAACAACTTTGACATCTAACACTGCAATTTTTACCGACTACTCCTTATATATTGTCTCAGCATTGCACGAGTACTTATTATTCATGTATGAATAGTTTGCTATTGTTTAAATTTATTCCAACATAAAATTATCGTCATCTGTAAAGTTATTATAACGTAAACATATAACTAAAAACATTGCTCTCACAAAATTTTAATTACAAGGTATTAGCGCAACACACGGGTTTCTAGCTAGTTATATACTTATATCTACTTATATATACGGAGACGAAAGCAATATATTAATTTTCTATTGCATTATGATAACAAAATTTTACTCCACTAGTATATGTAAATACGTGATTGACATGTCTCTATATAGTTATGAACCACTAAAAAGGATGAAGAAACACCGATAGAGTTGGTAAAATGATTGACATGTCACTTTTATGTTTCTCGATACCAAGTTTACATTGATCATCACAATTTATCAAGCGAACAAATAGGATTTTATGCTACTATATATTTTTGTTGATATACTTTACTAATTCAAATGCTTTTGAACTATCAAGCGGGTGTCAAATACTAACTATCTTAAGGATCAAGGTACGAGAAAAACCGACATGTTAAGTACCGCCGCTTTGCGCTGGTCTATGCTAGTAAGTACTAACTGTTTGAAATGAAAACACTTTCACAAATATCCAAAATAAAGCTTTTTCGCACTTTATGTTTACTTTCATCAAGTGGAATAAAATGATAAACAAAATTTGGACAACCAAATACTTGAATGGAAACAAATATGGATGTAATGGATTGGATATAGACCTTGTGATGTCATATCCAAAATTCATATCTATTTATTTTTCATCATTCATATTAATATTAATAACCATTTAAACTCGTATTATATATTATAACCATAACTATTGGACGAAGCGGGTTAATGGAATATCAAATGAACATCATCAAAGAAATTTCGCTATAAGCACTCTCATAGTTTAATGCATATTCGATTCATCGCTGGCATAATAAATAGTTTGCTACAAGTCAATGACAACATACTTTGAACAAATTAGATAAAGAAACGTACATAACATCTTTATAGAAACATACTACGTAGTTTGTAATGAATCGGTCAAAATCATTAGGCTATGTATCTCATCTTTTATATAATAAAAAAACTCTACAAAGTTGAACAAGAAAGTTGGGAATTCCAACTACATCAAGGAGTGCACCATTGTGTCTACGTGATAATGAACGTTTCTATTGATCAATTAAAAGTCAAAATTGAGGCTTAATTTGGTCAAACATTTTAATTTTTGTCAAATTTATAAAATATGCTAAAAACATATGTACCAATTGTGTAAAAAAGAAAAATTAAAAAGGAGAGGGGGAGGAGGGTTTAATTGACAAAACTTTAGTTGTTAAATTTTAAATAAGTTATATGAACTTAAGTGTAATTATTAGTTTGCATTCTTTTTAATAACTTTATAAATTTAAATATCTCATATACTTTATATTTTTCTTAAATACAACAAGATATTCTTTTTATATTTATAATGTATTTGCACAAAATTAAAAATATAAAAATAACACGAAGTTATCGTAATATGTAAATGAATACACGGGATTATAAATATAAAAACAACTCTAGTTATTCTTTTTTATGAGATTAAGTAAAAATATCCGAACAATTCTTTTTAACTATCCGCATTCAATAACGACTAATTTTATTCCTCTTTATAAGTTTAACATGTACATACACGGGTTTAAAAATTAAATACGGCTATATTTTTTTATTAACATAAATATAAATATCAAAATAAAAGCACGATCGTAGTTGGTTACTATGAGATGAAAATAGATAAGATTGTACATATAACATCGACACATAAATTTTAAAGGTTATTATGTGTTACTAAACACACATACTACCTTTAACATGATATCAATAATTAAATTTAAACAAGATTAACCTAAACACTATGTTAGTTAAACAAAGTCAATTTCTTCGTGATACAAAAAACTATACCCAATATCGATCAATTAATACACAATAAAAAATTATGTAACACCCGTGCGCGTACGGATTTGTAACAATATAAATATAAAGTATTTATCATAATTTTATTGAAAAATCTTAGACATTACAAAAACACAGATTAATAAATAATTATGGTATTCAACTTCAAAATAAAGTTACTAAAATAATATTACCCATTATGTTATTCTGTTAAACTCGTGCAAGCACGGGTTCTAAACCGTATAAAAGAAAAGGAAAAGGCAATATAAATACATAAATATGATATAAAATGCAAGTTCCTCATATCTCATATAAACTTAAAGAAAGCAATCCATTAATATAAAATAGTCATGCGCACCACCGATGCACATATCTTTAAAACAAATACGATTTTCTAATAAAAGTTAAACTTTAACAACGATATTTATTTAAAATGTATCGTATATGATTTTCTAAAAGAAAATGGAAAACAAAACAGATTTCTTTGAAAGAATATACTATATCAGAAAACTTAATTTTAAACTCAATGTTTATAAAGGATAATTTCATATATACCCACTATACCCAAAATATAAGCTTTTAATGCATGATGTACAATATACTAAAAATATATTTTGAGTAAATATAACATATAGTTTACTTGAGTAAATATGAAATTGCCCTTATTTATAATTACATTTTTCATTTTGTTATATAATATATAAACACATTTATAATATATATTATACAAGTTTTATAATCACTAATACATAAATTTGTTGTATGAAACTCAATTTTTATATATTATTATTAGAGATTCTATATAAAATATATTGAAAAAATTATATTTTATAGTCATTAATTTATAATCATTAATATTTACAATATATATAATTATTATATAGTTATATAAAACATATTTACAAAATATATACTATAACCATTATTTTATAGTCATAAATACTATCATTTATTTAATAAAACTCAAGTTTTACTTTATAGTCATGAATTTAAAATAATTAATACTTACACTACACTTAATTATTATATAGTTATATAAAACATATTTATAAAATATATATTATAATCATTATTTTAAAATCATAAATAATAATATTAATTTCATAAAAATCAGGTTTTAAAGATATATATAAAACACAAATTTTTAAAACCAATTTAAAAGTCCGAAACATAAAGCATATATGAAAATATATAATGTAATCAATGAGAAATTAGGCTGCTGTGCATTGCGGCGTCACCAATTTAAGTATGATATATGTTGTATATTACTTTCTTTATTTGATTACATATTAAAATATGTAACATGATTATGGTTCCTAAAATTGGTTTCCAAAGGAAATTATGATTTCTTTGAGCTAATGAGTTTTTTCAAATGGTTGGTAAGAATTTTCGAAAAATATATCATAACATATGTACCGTGAACAAAGAATATAACGGCTTAGAAAAGTCACTAAAGAATAAGTGTCACAAAACCAAAGTTTCAGAACTTAAACCTTTAGAGAGCTCAGAAGAACAAGTTTCCTAAAGTTTAAAAACCTAAATCTATTAAGTTTTGAAACCCTAATCTAGCGAAGGTACTTTTTGCGAGACTTTCAAAAATTAAACTTGAGAAGCTTTTCAAAGACACTTTTAGAAACTTAACAAAAACAACTAACTTAAAAAATCATCATCCAATTGTAAACCGCATATGTAATACACCAAAACGTGTCTCAAATCTCCAAAATATTTTTTTCTTCCAAAACTTTTTGCAATTAACCGCAGAAATGATTAAAACAACCTTTACCTCTCCCTAGGGCTCGCGATTTTGGTGATTTAACAAAACCCTAATAAATTTTTTCAACTGATTTGTCTTCTAAACCTTACATATCATTGAAACTCATTTTGATTGTTACTAATCCAAATCGATATGTTGTTAGGTTTATATTACATTAGGTTTCTTAAAATTTCTTATAAGGTTCTTTCCATTAATCGTTGTTTTAGGGTTTCTTACATCCGTAATTAAATTTTAATTATTTGTTGATTTGTTTGGGTGGAGCTATGATCATTATATCGCTAACTCTACTTTATAGCTGTGGGCGGAGCCGTGAATTTCTATTGGGCCGGAAATTTCGAGATAGTAATAACATTTAATTTTTTTGCAAACCAATGATCGTTATAAAAATATGAGCGTGCAAATCAATTCTCATTGTCAAATACTCAAATCACCTATTTTTCATAAAAGATGCTAAAATAACTTGTCGTCAACATAGCTAAAATTATTATTAAAAAAAAATATCAAAACTTAAAAAAAACTTAATCTAACATAAAGAATGAACAATATACAATTAGATCACTTTCCCATTTTCCTAAAAATTTGACAAAAATCTATCATATCTCTCTGCACACTTGAACAACTATTTGATTAATAATATAGAAAAATCTAAACCGAAACTTTGTAGAGCACAAAATGACATGATAACCATGTATGAAGTAGGCTTTTAATGTTCGGACGAGAAAACATTTCCAAAAACCAAATGACATAATAGTCGCTACTTTACATTCTCAAACTCTATAAGAGCCAAAATTTAAAAGAAATATAAAACTACCACTATAATACATTACTATGTTTAATGTTGTACTAATTTCTATTGCCATATAACCTTTGAAACAAAACCAAACCAACATCAGAATATTCAAGTTTTAAAGATTTAATGTAAATAAATAAATTAAATTAAAAGTAAATACACAAGGACTACATGAGAATATGCTATTTACTTTATAACTTTATCTACCCCTAGAAAGAATCTCTCTCTCACTCCTTTATGTCTTCTTCACCGTAATACCTCCTTTGTCAGAACCACCATTAACCAATCGGAAAATTTATTTCAATCAAAGAAGAAATACATAAAAATTTCAGAACTATAATGGTTCTTTAACAAATGGTCATGCAAGTGTTGGGGTGGCTCATGCCAAAATAGATGAAACATGGCATGAAATTCAAACTATTAGTCGGAGAAGTTAGCCGGTTGGGGGGGTGAGAGCACTAGCTAATTTAATCGGGCTCACCGCCGATAGCCGCTTTGGTGATATTTTTAACTCATTGTTGTTTAAATTGAAGTCGATTGCTTTAAAACCTTCCTAGGGATTAACTATTATTGTTGGTCCGTTTCTACTTCATTGTGCTTATTGGTTATTATTTGATTGGGATTCATGCGGACGAGTACTTGTGGTAATATTGGTGATTTGTTTCATTTTGATTTTTGACCGTGATTGGAATTCATTTACTTGACCCGATTAGGGCTCATGGGTTCAATATCAGGTGGGTTGTACAAGGATCATGGAGAAAGGTTTTTCGAGTCCGAAAGGGAGAAGGAGAGGTAATGGTGTTAAGGAGAATCAAGGTAAAGGGGTGATGTTCTAGCTAAGGGCAATAATTGTGTCGATGAGGTCGCGACCAACAAAGTTGAGACATATTCTTTCAATATAGCAGGTCGCAAGTGTTCATAACATGGAAAAGAAATCGATCATAATGTAATTAGTTTCGATTTGGTTCGAACAAAGTAGAGCTAATATTGGGATTTTTTTTTGAAAATGGGGCTGATATTGCAAAGAATACAAGTGCTTGTTCGTTTAAATAAGTTAACGTACCACGTACGTGGAAACCTTGTTGAGCCTACTTCATGTGCAACTGATCTCAAAAGGCTTGTTTTCGAATGATACCACCAAGGATCCTATTTTGTATGCCAAGCTGTTTAAGGGTGACACGAGTGGGAAAGTTGCAAACTTTCGCGCATTGCTAGCAGTATCAATGAAGTTGGTTAATGTTGTTCATGAACAGTTTAGTAACATGGTTTATGTATTATTTTTAGGTAATCGGGTAGCGTATCCGGTTGTTCAGAATTATGTCAAAAATACTTGAAGACAATTTGGTCTTTGTTAATACAAATAAGCCGTAAAAACGTTTATTTATATTTTTCGATCTTCTAATGTTTTGTCGATAACAAACGTAAAATAATTTTTATGAAACAAATAAAATACGTAAATGGCTTGAGCCAATAATTTTTCTAACACACTTACGTTTTCACATAAAACACTAAAACAAGTATACGTGATTTTATGATTTAGTAATACATATGTACAACAACTAGTGTTTACATATTAGGGCAAATATATACATAACTGGTATGTATTATAATGGGTAGAAACTTAAGTATTTGACCCATTGACCAAATACACTGAATGTAGTTGGGTACAACCCAAAGTCCATGACCCATACCCATGGAGCTTGACCCATAACCCATTGCATGACATCATGCTTAAGTCATACATGGTTTTAATCCATGGCCCATAGTTTTTAATCCATGTACCATGGACTAGATGCATTGCATTTTATAGATGCATTGTATCTACTTGATATCCATGATCCATAACCCATGACCCATGACCCATGACCCAAAACCAATGGGCAAAAGGGAGCATCCTACGGATCCCCAAGATTAAGATCGACGGATCCCTCTGTGAGGATCCGTGAACAAGAGCTATTTTCTCTATAAATAGTGAGCCATTTCTTCATTGTTTCTTACCCTTTCTCACGTAATTTCTTCGAGTTATAAACTCTAACCTCATATCCAAGTGATCTATGTATGTAGTTTTGTTTTCGCGCGATTCTCTAAGTTCCTCTTAAAGGCGAGATCACCATCTTTTGAAGACGAGCAAGCTCAAGTCCATGAGTTGCCATGCTTCGTTATCATCAAGACTACTGAGGTTCTCTTGTTGATAGTTCATTTCTTTCTCACAAGAAGTGTAGTATTGAAGACATTAGTGAAAGATGTCTAAAAGAGTCAAGACGAAGACATTAGTGAAGGGTGTCGATCGTCCGTATTGAAAGCACTAGTGAAGGGTGCTTAGAAGTCAAGGTTTAAGGCATTAGTGAAAGGTGCTTTGAAGATCGAGTCAAAAGGCATTAGTGAAATGTGCCTAAGGTGTACATCCGATATGGTGTGATTCGATGTACAAGATAGATTAGTATTGAGTCAAAGGATATTGATATCCTTGTTGATGTTGTGAAAAGGAGTAGATCTCCTTTGGGGTTAGGTGTTTTGTAGTGTTTGGGTAGTAGTTCCTCCATTGTAATGGAACTCGGTGACTTAGCCTAGTACCGGATAAAGGGTAGGAAACGCTTGTGGTAAGTGTGGTTCTCCTTAGTGAAAGAACCCGATGGTTAGCCTAGTACCGAAAAGAGTAGGCGACGCCATGTGAAGGCTTCTCCGCCATAAGGAGTCTGGTGTTGTGTAGTGATTACGAACTCGAGTAAGTGACTCGGGAGTGGAGTAGGCAAGGAATGTGTCCTTGTAGCCGAACCACTATAAATACCGTGTTGTGGTTTTGTGCTTCTTACTCTTTATCTTTTCATTACATACTTATATATGCTTGTCATCAACATCCAACACACTTGTTTAATAGATTGACATAAGTCGATCTAAATAGTTTAAAACCAAGTTTTAATGGGTAAAACTATTCAACCCCTTCTAGTTTTCCACAATTGGCATCGAGTTGCTACCAAGTTTCTTAAAGTATATTGTACTTTAAAAACTTGATACGATCCGTGTTTAATTGAAAACTACAAAGAAGGTCTTTTACAAAAACAAACACCATGTTTTTAACACCTTGTTTGGATGTTGATTAGATAACAACATTTTTTTTGCACTAACCTTCTTTGTCATGTTGCTTAGTTAAAGCTCATACCTACCAAGCCGTAGGAATTGCTTGGTAACAAGACTACCTTCCCTAAGAAGGTATCTTAAACACGAAGGAACTGGAATTGTCTTCTGACATTTGTTGTGTCATTTGTAAAGACATTCCTAAGTGCTTTAGAGGTATGATTTTCCGCTTATCTCTAAATAACATTAGCTTAATAAATAAGTATGCTTGTATAGGAATTTATATGATTATATTTTGTGCATATTCATATATTACACGTAGCTTCGCTATGAAACGCTTTTCGACACGTGTTACCTTTCGCCTAAAGTCGAGGTTTATAAAATTAATGTCTTAATTCATCTAATCCATAAATCATATCTTTCTAATAATAAAACAAAAACACAAATCTCAAAATTCCTCATTCCCCATAAAACCCCTCCGACGTCCACTCCACTAAATCCTCATTGTGGAAAACTAGAAGGGGGTTGAATAGTTTTACCAATTAAAACTTCCTTTTAAACTATTTAGATCGACTTATGTCAATCTATTTGGTTGTGTGTGTTGGATGTTGATAAACAAGCATATAAAGATATGTAATGAAAAGATAAGAGTAAGAAGCACAAAACCACAACGCGAGTATTTATAGTGGTTCGGCTACAAGGACACCTTCCTTGCCCTACTCCACTCCCGAGTCACCTACTCGAGAGTTTGTAATCACTACACCAATCTCCTTATGGCGGAGAAGCCTTCACAACGTCGCTTAACCTTTTCCGGTACAAAGCTAAATACCGAGTTCTTTCACACCAAGGCGAACCACACCTAACACAACGTCGCCTACCCTTTATACGGTGCTAGGCTAACCACCGAGTTCTTTCACACCTTAGGTGAACTACACCTTCACAACGTCGCCTACCCTTTATTAGGTACTAGGCTAAGCACCTAGTTCCATTGCAATGGAGGAACTACTACCACACTACACCAACGACTAATCCCAAAGGAGATCTACTCCTTTACAACATCATCAAGGACATCAATATCCTTGGATCTAATGCTAGTCTATCTAGTACATCGAAACACACCATATCGAATGTACATCTAAGGCACCTTTCACTAATGCCTTTGATTAGATCTATAAGACACCTTTCACTAATGTCTTTGATTAGATCTACAAGACACCTTTCACTAATGTCTTGTGTCTTCACTTCTAAGCACCTTTCACTAATGCTTCTTGTCTTGACTTCTAAGCACCTACCACAAGTGCTTATCTTATAGACGATAGATACCCTTCACTAATATCTTCGTCTTGACACTTGAGACATCTTTCACTAATGTCTTTAACACTACGCTTCTTTGAAGAAAGAAAGGGATCATCAACAAGAGGACTTCAATAGCCTTGATGATGAGGAAGCTTGGCAACTCATGGACTTGAGCTTGCTCGACTTCAAAGGTGGTGATCTTCCTTTAAGAGGAACCTACAAGATCACACAAAACAAAACTACAAACATAGATCTCTTGGATCTATGGTTAGTGAGATTTAACTCGGGGAGAAAGTATGTTGGAGAGGGTGAGATCTAATGAAGAAATGGCTCACTATTTATAGAGGAAAAACCTCTCTGTTTCCCGGATCCCACGGATCCTTCCACTGGGATCCGGCTAGCACAAAGCTAGGGATCCGTGGTCCGCTCCTCTTTGCCCATGGGTATTTTGGGTTATGGGTCATGGGTCATGGGTTATGGGTTGATCCATGGTTTTCAATCTAGATACAATGTACCTTAAGGATACATTGAACTTGTGTAAGTGGTATATATAAAACCATGGGTTATGGGTCAAAACCATTTGCTAGTTTTTATCTATTTAGTATATACTTACTTTTACCCATTTTAGTATATACTTGTTTTACCCATTTTAGTGTACTTAATATAAGTATGTATTAACCCAATATGTAAACACTAGTTGTTGTACATATGTATCTAACTCATAGAGTTACTTAAACTTGTTAAGCCAATATGTAAACACTAGTTGTTGTACATGTGTATCTAAAATATAAAATCACTTAATCTTGTTATAGTGTTTTATGTGAAAGCGTAAGTGTGTTATAAAACTATTAGTTCAAACCATTTACGTATTTTATTTGTTTCGTTAATATGATTTTACTTTTGTTATCGACAAAACATTAGAAGATCGTAAAATATAAATAAACGTTTTTACGGCTTATTTGTATTAACAATCTCCCTTTTGTTGATGACAAAACATAAAATTATTTTAAGGAAAAGCTAAAATTAAATAAACGTTTGAATTTGTAGTTTTACTTTCTTCTCCCCTTTTGTCGAAACAAAAGTGTTTGAAGAAAAGCAACACATTGTTTTTAAAGAAAACATGTGAAAGAGAAAATAAAGAGTAAGTAACGGAATAGATCTCGTCTTACTCCCCTTGACGAGTCCATCCCTATGTAAGGCGTCAAGAAAGTAATTCTAATCTAGATCATTTGCAACTAGGTTTGCTCCCCTAGATGATTGCAACTTTGCAATGGGAAGTTATGAAAAGTAAATCTAGTATTGCAAGTAATTTGCAAAGTATTGCTTTGACATAAAGCTCCCCTAGCTTTAGGATGTCAAGGTCTTCATGTGTGAATTGAAATACTACAAAACAAAGGTTAGAAAGCAAGTATAATTCACAATTCCCGCAAATGTGATAAAGAAAAACATTTCGACTTCACGGATCCCACGGTTCCCTTCTAGTAGGGATCCGTCTAGGCAATCTTCTTGAGGATCCGTCTGGTGATGACTAAAATCGCAAAGGTGATATAACAAGTAATGTTATCACACAAATGAGATATAGAATACAAAGTAATCATATGCTCAACGAAATAACAAGTAGCATGTAATTCCATTTAATAAAACAAGAGTTATGATATACATGACTCAAAAATAAGAAAATAGACAATACATAACTAGGAATTTCTTAGACCAACTAACGCTTGAAGCTTAGACACCACTATAATCCTCTAGCTCAAGTTATGTTTAGGTTTAATCTCGTCGAAACGTTCGAGGAGATGATAGAACATGAAACGTTGGTCTTCTCGTACTTCATGTATCAAACTTTCAACATGTTGACAATGATAGCAATCTTTGTCATGGCTAGGTAGTGGTGGTGGATGAAATGAAGTGGCTATATTCAAAGGATCAATTGAAGTGGGTTGAGGAGCCTCGAATGATGGAGGGATTGGTGGAGGTCCATTTAGGAATGGTTCGATCAAGAATGATGATGGTGGTAAAGATGTGTCAACTTCCATAAGGTCGGGTGGTTGACTTTGGTGATTTCTTATAATCCAAATAGGATTATATGATGGAAACGGCGAAAAGGAAAGCGGAGCAAGTGTTGACTCAACACCTTGATTTTGAATCATTGTTCCTCCTAATGAGGAGAATGTTGTCGTGAAGCGGATGAGACGGCCTAGGTGGTAAGTCCTCTAAATTGTAGAGGTGAGGTGATGATTGTGGGGATGTAAAGAGATAGCTCTAGGAACCAATGGAGATGGTTTAGTGGAGATGATATTGTTTGGCCTAGGAGGTATGGTGGTGTTTGGCATAGGTAATTTTGTGGGTACTAACCTTCTAGGAATTGGTTTGATTGGTTTGACCGGAGATGATTCGGTTGAAGAGATTTCGTTGTACAACACGAGCCCTTTTGATGGGTGGTTCTTTGGTGGATAGGTTGTTACTTGGGGTTTTCTCATGATGAGATGATTTGAAGAGATTGCAAAGGCTGAAAGTTAGGATGAGAGTGATGACTATGGAGATCCTAACAAGGTGGTTTATAAACCAAGAGATTTGGAAAGTGCATTTAAGCCTTAAGCCACTAAGGTTCATTGGAATGTGATGATTAGCATGCACAAGAGTCAACTACGAGAGGTTGTGTTGTTCTAGGAACTCATTTAAGATGAGATGGAGTGTTTGAGTTAGGAAGATGAGTTGAAATGATTGTTTTACCAAGATTTGTCATAGATCGTCATCCGGATCCCACGGTTCCCTTCTCGAGGGATCCGTCTAGGCTAGTTCTAGGGATCCGCGTTTATGGTTTATGAAAGAGTGGAAATGATGTTTCTAAGATCCTAGACCTACATCACCTTGAGTGTTTCAGTTCTCCCAAGTGTTTTAAATGAAGGGGTGCTTAAGTGTTTGAAGGCAATGAGTGGTGTAGCTAATGATTGTTATTTATGGAAGGATTTGGAACTTAAAAAAATACCAATGGATGGCCAAGGATGACATTAAAGATGTCAATTGAAGTTGAATGAAACTAAATGATCCTAGAGATCAGGTTGTGTCTTAGGATTGTGTTTTGGAAAATATCCTAATGGTTTTGAGATGGGAAAAACTAGGATTTGATCAACTTTGATCAATTTTGAGGTGAGGTTGATTAATGATCAATATTGTCATAATCGAAGGATTTCTAACCTAGTTGTGAGGAATCAAGTAAAAAAATGAAGTGTGAGTTTTGAGGCGGAAGAGTGATGGATTTGAAATGATAGATCTAACAAAGCCTTAGAATGTGATCTATGTGAGTTGGAAAGAGTAGGAAAGGTCAACCTATCTTGATAAAGTCTTGATCAATCTTAAGACACTATGTTTAGCTTAGTGTGAGGTGTTCTAAGGGATGTGTTTGACATATAATGCTTGCAATTGCATTTTTATTTTTTGCGGATCCCACGGTTCCCTAGATGTAGGGATCCGTTTAGTACAACATTTGGGATCCGTCTATCTCGCTGAGCAGAACCTTTACTAAAGGTATGCAATGATCATGACAAGTGCATTATATTCCAAGTTTTGTTTAAAGGAGTTCTAAAACTAGGATATCAAATGTAAGATGTTTTATTTCATGAAAGAGATAGGATTACATTGATAACTAATGGGTAGAGTAGAATTGATCCTATTTGACTATTCTAGGTTCCTTGAGTGTCTTCACTAGGAGGATCATTATGTGATTGATGGGTATTGGTGGAATCATGAATGAAGAACGTCTTCATGAGAGATATGTTTAGCGGTTCCATCATCTTGTTCACAAGTACGTACAACGGACTTTGAAATTGAGGATGGAAGTGCATAACATTGTGATAGAGGCGTGTCAAGAACATTCCATAAGGAATGAGTTTATTCTTGGAGCCTTGAAGATTTGCAATTCGCCTTGCGAAGAAGTAGGCGAGATTGTATGGTTGTTGTGTTAGCAAACAGTACAACATGTGAGCACAACAAGCAGGAAGAATATCTCGATTTCCCCTAAGACTCCAAACATTTTCACGTAGAATAAGAGCAGCAGGCTTATACTCTTCTCGGATATCCCGTGTATGGATAATGTTTGGATTGGAGTAATATGGTCGAGGTTTGCATATCATGCGTGTTAATTCTTAGGAGGGTATGTGTGAACAATATGGGCTATTTTCTTCACGAAAATTGAAGAGAGAATCAAGAGACCAATCTTGGTGAAGGCACATTGTCCATGGTTTGGAATTCGGAGGATGTGAGCAAAATGCCCAAGGCTTAAAGTGAATTTTGGTTTTGATATAAAACCAAAGAGATAAAGAGCGATCCTCGTTACGAACGAGTTCCACTTGACGGAAGAATTCCATTATGAACCTTGGACATATCTTCTCGTTAATTTCAAGAAGACATTCTAGTCCTATGGCTCGGAAGGAGGTATTGATACCTTCTTGAATTGTAGAGGTGTCTACAACACGTCCTTCATGGAAGTGACGGTTTTCGAGATTATTGAACCCACGGACATGATTGCGGTGTGTTGGGCTCAAGGAAATGTTCGGGTGTAGACGCTAGTGAGTGAAAAATCAAACTCGTATTCATGCGTCATAGTTGAACCTATAGAAGTGATGGGTTAATAAGGAAGACGTTTATGGTCAACCTATAATAATCTAACGTTTTACTAGATATTTTATTAACAATTAGTATTTAGCTAACTCATGGTTTTGAAGCTCTAGTGGATTATTACTTTTAGAAAGATAGTGGTTTTAATCTTGCATGAAAACTGTTTTCAAGGGGACGGATCCCACGGTTCCTTTTCAAAAGGGATCCGGCTAGTGTAACTTCCGGGATCCGTGGATCAGTAGTAATGTAACCGCTTTTAATAAAAACATAGGTTTTACGGTTATTGTATCATGAAGTATGTTTTATCCTACATTTTCTTTTAGCATGCATACATGACATCTAATGTATCACGAAAGAATATAACACATATAGATCAAAAGAAATGAAACACACATAATAACACAAACATCCTAGATAAAATAGATAATTAATAATATTGCATTTCAATGCTAAGGATGATACAAAGGATTGGGTAAATGACCCCAATATAGATTAACAACACAAAGTAAATGTCTCCGTATGTGAACTTCATCATAGGGAACACAAGTGCGATGAGTGTTATGGCGATGAGCACGAGTGCGATGTAAACCATGTTGATGACGGATCTTCTTGGTTTAGGAAGAGATGGAATGAGGAGGAAGATGAAGTTTTTGAATGAGAGGAAATTTTGAAATTGGAAAATTTGAAAAGGTGAGGTTGAAAAAGTGGGCGTCGAGTGGGTTTATTAATAGGGAAGGAGGAATTTTGAAATTGTGTTTTTGTTTTATTAGAAGAAATAAAGCATAAGCTCTACATACTATGACTATAGACGAGAAAAATAACACGTATGTGAGAAACAAGCTTCCTAACGAAGCTACATGTAAATCATGTGTAAACACAAAAATCTACTCAAATAAAAGCCTAGCAAATAACACTTATATACTAAACAAGTATCATTTAGATATAAGTAGAAAGTCATACCTCGAATGCACTTAGGAATGTCTTTTACAAATGACAAATGTCACTTAGACGATTCCCGCTCTTTTGCGTCTAAGATACCTTCTTAAGGAAGGTATTCTTGTTACCAAGCAACTCCTAAAGCTTGGTGGGTATGAGCTTTGACTAATCAATATCACAAGGAAGATTAGTGCAATTAAAAAAAATATATATATAAAAAAATGTTGTTATCAACTCAACATCCAAACATATAGTTTTTGAAAAACATGGTGTTTGTTTTTATGAAAAACCTTCTTTGTAGTTTTCAATTAACTATGGATCGTATCAAGTTTTTAAAGTACAATATACTTCAAGAAACTTGGTAACGAAGCTCTGATGCCAATTGTGGAAAACTAGAAGCGGGGGTTGAATAGTTTTACCAATTAAAACTTCCTTTTAAACTATTTAGATCGACTTATGTCAATCTATTTGGTTGTGTGTGTTGGATGTTGATAAACAAGCATATAAAGATATGTAATGAAAAGATAAGAGTAAGAAGCACAAAACCACAACGCGAGTATTTATAGTGGTTCGGCTACAAGGACACCTTCCTTGCCCTACTCCACTCCCCGAGTCACCTACTCGAGAGTTTGTAATCACTACACCAATCTCCTTATGGCGGAGAAGCCTTCACAACGTCGCTTAACCTTTTTCCGGTACAAAGCTAAATACCGAGTTCTTTCACACCAAGGCGAACCACACCTAACACAACGTCGCCTACCCTTTATACGGTGCTAGGCTAACCACCGAGTTCTTTCACACCTTAGGTGAACTACACCTTCACAACGTCGCCTACCCTTTATTAGGTACTAGGCTAAGCACCTAGTTCCATTGCAATGGAGGAACTACTACCACACTACACCAACGACTAATCCCAAAGGAGATCTACTCCTTTACAACATCATCAAGGACATCAATATCCTTGGATCTAATGCTAGTCTATCTAGTACATCGAAACACACCATATCGAATGTACATCTAAGGCACCTTTCACTAATGCCTTTGATTAGATCTATAAGACACCTTTCACTAATGTCTTTGATTAGATCTACAAGACACCTTTCACTAATGTCTTGTGTCTTCACTTCTAAGCACCTTTCACTAATGCTTCTTGTCTTGACTTCTAAGCACCTACCACAAGTGCTTATCTTATAGGCGATAGATACCCTTCACTAATATCTTCGTCTTGACACTTGAGACATCTTTCACTAATGTCTTTAACACTACGCTTCTTTGAAGAAAGAAAGGGATCATCAACAAGAGGACTTCAATAGCCTTGATGATGAGGAAGCTTGGCAACTCATGGACTTGAGCTTGCTCGACTTCAAAGGTGGTGATCTTCCCTTTAAGAGGAACCTACAAGATCACACAAAACAAAACTACAAACATAGATCTCTTGGATCTATGGTTAGTGAGATTTAACTCGGGGAGAAAGTATGTTGGAGAGGGTGAGATCTAATGAAGAAATGGCTCACTATTTATAGAGGAAAAACCTCATGTTTCCCGGATCCCACGGATCCTTCCACTGGGATCCGGCTAGCACAAAGCTAGGGATCCGTGGTCCGCTCCTCTTTGCCCATGGGTATTTTGGGTTATGGGTCATGGGTCATGGGTTATGGGTTGATCCATGGTTTTCAATCTAGATACAATGTACCTTAAGGATACATTGAACTTGTGTAAGTGGTATATATAAAACCATGGGTTATGGGTCAAAACCATTTGCTAGTTTTTATCTATTTAGTATATACTTACTTTTACCCATTTTAGTATATACTTGTTTTACCCATTTTAGTGTACTTAATATAAGTATGTATTAACCCAATATGTAAACACTAGTTGTTGTACATATGTATCTAACTCATAGAGTTACTTAAACTTGTTAAGCCAATATGTAAACACTAGTTGTTGTACATGTGTATCTAAAATATAAAATCACTTAATCTTGTTATAGTGTTTTATGTGAAAAGCGTAAGTGTGTTATAAAACTATTAGTTCAAACCATTTACGTATTTTATTTGTTTCGTTAATATGATTTTACTTTTGTTATCGACAAAACATTAGAAGATCGTAAAATATAAATAAACGTTTTACGGCTTATTTGTATTAACAATCTCCCTTTTGTTGATGACAAAACATAAAATTATTTTAAGGAAAAGCTAAAATTAAATAGCGTTTGAATTTGTAGTTTTACTTTCTTCTCCCCTTTTGTCGAAACAAAAGTGTTTGAAGAAAAGCAACACATTGTTTTTAAAGAAAAACATGTGAAAAGAAAAATAAAGAGTAAGTAACGGAATAGATCTCGTCTTACTCCCCTTGACGAGTCCATCCCTAAGTAAGGCGTCAAGAAAGTAATTCTAATCTAGATCATTTGCAACTAGGTTTGCTCCCCTAGATGATTGCAACTTTGCAATGGGAAGTTATGAA
Organism: Chrysanthemum lavandulifolium; assembly: GCA_022545495.1. Lineage (NCBI taxonomy): Eukaryota > Viridiplantae > Streptophyta > Magnoliopsida > Asterales > Asteraceae > Chrysanthemum > Chrysanthemum lavandulifolium. The sequence continues at coordinate 239,177,953 of CM040241.1, read as the reverse complement.
AAGTAAATCTAGTATTGCAAGTAATTTGCAAAGTATTGCTTTGACATAAAGCTCCCCTAGCTTTAGGATGTCAAGGTCTTCATGTGTGAATTGAAATACTACAAAACAAAGGTTAGAAAGCAAGTATAATTCACAATTTCCGCAAATGTGATAAAGAAAAACATTCGACTTCACGGATCCCACGGTTCCCTTCTAGTAGGGATCCGTCTAGGCAATATCTTGAGGATCCGTCGGTGATGACTAAAATCGACAAAGGTGATATAACAAGTAATGTTATCACACAAATGAGATATGAATACAAAGTAATCATATGCTCAACGAAATAACAAGTAGCATGTAATTCCATTTAATAAAACAAGAGTTATGATATACATGACTCAAAAATAAGAAAATAGACAATACATAACTAGGAATTTCTTAGACCAACTAACGCTGAAGCTTAGACACCACTATAATCCTCTAGCTCAAGTTATGTTTAGGTTTAATCTCGTCGAAACGTTCGAGGAGATGATAGAACATGAAACGTTGGTCTTCTCGTACTTCATGTATCAAACTTTCAACATGTTGACAATGATAGCAATCTTTGTCATGGCTAGGTAGTGGTGGTGGATGAAATGAAGTGGCTATATTCAAAGGATCAATTGAAGTGGGTTGAGGGGCCTCGAATGATGGAGGGATTGGTGGAGGTCCATTTAGGAATGGTTCGATCAAGAATGATGATGGTGGTAAAGATGTGTCAACTTCCATAAGGTCGGGTGGTTGACTTTGGTGATTTCTTATAATCCAAATAGGATTATATGATGGAAACGGCGAAAAGGAAGCCGGAGCAAGTGTTGACTCAACACCTTGATTTTGAATCATTGTTCCTCCTAATGAGGAGAATGTTGTCGGCGGAAGCGGATGAGACGGCCTAGGTGGTAAGTCCTCTAAATTGTAGAGGTGAGGTGATGATTGTGGGGATGTAAAGAGATAGCTCTAGGAACCAATGGAGATGGTTTAGTGGAGATGATATTGTTTGGCCTAGGAGGTATGGTGGTGTTTGGCATAGGTAATTTTGTGGGTACTAACCTTCTAGGAATTGGTTTGATTTGGTTTGACCGGAGATGATTCGGTTGAAGAGATTTCGTGTACAACACGAGCCCTTTTGATGGGTGGTTCTTTGGTGGATAGGTTGTTACTTGGGGTTTTCTCATGATGAGATGATTTGAAGAGATTGCAAAGGCTGAAAGTTAGGATGTGAGTGATGACTATGGAGATCCTAACAAGGTGGTTTATAAACCAAGAGATTTGGAAAGTGCATTTAAGCCTTAAGCCACTAAGGTTCATTGGAATGTGATGATTAGCATGCACAAGAGTCAACTCTGAGAGGTTGTGTTGTTCTAGGAACTCATTTAAGATGAGATGGAGTGTTTGAGTTAGGAAGATGAGTTGAAATGATTGTTTTACCAAGATTTGTCATAGGCATCATCCGGATCCCACGGTTCCCTTCTCAGAGGGATCCGTCTAGGCTAGTTCTAGGGATCCGGCGTTCGCAGGTTTATGAAAGAGTGGAAATGATGTTTCTAAGATCCTAGACCTACATCACCTTGAGTGTTTCAGTTCTCCCAAGTGTTTTAAATGAAGGGGTGCTTAAGTGTTTGAAGGCAATGAGTGGTGTAGCTAATGATTGTTATTTATGGAAGGATTTGGAACTAAAAAATACCAATGGATGGCCAAGGATGACATTAAAGATGTCAATTGAAGTTGAATGAAACTAAATGATCCTAGAGATCAGGTTGTGTCTTAGGATTGTGTTTTGGAAAATATCCTAATGGTTTTGAGATGGGAAAAACTAGGATTTGATCAACTTTGATCAATTTTGAGGTGAGGTTGATTAATGATCAATATTGTCATAATCGAAGGATTTCTAACCTAGTTGTGAGGAATCAAGTAAAAATGAAGTGTGAGTTTTGAGAGCGGAAGAGTGATGGATTTGAAATGATAGATCTAACAAAGCCTTAGAATGTGATCTATGTGAGTTGGAAAGAGTAGGAAAGGTCAACCTATCTTGATAAAGTCTTGATCAATCTTAAGACACTATGTTTAGCTTAGTGTGAGGTGTTCTAAGTGATGTGTTTGACATATAATGCTTGCAATTGCATTTTTCTTTTTTCCGGATCCCACGGTTCCCTAGATGTAGGGATCCGTTTAGTACAACATTTGGGATCCGTCTATCTGCTAGACAGAACCTTTACTAAAGGTATGCAATGATCATGACAGTGCATTATATTCCAAGTTTTGTTTAAAGGAGTTCTAAAACTAGGATATCAAATGTAAGATGTTTTATTTCATGAAAGAGATAGGATTACATTGATAACAAAGGAGTAGAGTAGAATAGATCCTATTTGACTATTCTAGGTTCCTTGAGTGTCTTCACTAGGAGGATCATTATGTGATTGATGGGTATTGGTGGAATCATGAATGAAGAACGTCTTCATGAGAGATATGTTTAGCGGTTCCATCATCTTGTTCACAAGTACGTACAACGGACTTTGAAATTGAGGATGGAAGTGCATAACATTGTGATAGGCGTGTCAAGAACATTCCATAAGGAATGAGTTTATTCTTGGAGCCTTGAAGATTTGCAATTCGCCTTGCGAAGAAGTAGGCGAGATTGTATGGTTGTTGTGTTAGCAAACAGTACAACATGTGAGCACAACAAGCAGGAAGAATATCTCGATTTCCCCTAAGACTCCAAACATTTTCACGTAGAATAAGAGCAGCAGGCTTATACTCTTCTCGGATATCCCGTGTATGGATAATGTTTGGATTGGAGTAATATGGTCGAGGTTTGCATATCATGCGTGTTAATTCTTCCGGAGAGGGTATGTGTGAACAATATGGGCTATTTTCTTCACGAAAATTGAGAGAGAGTCAAGAGACCAATCTTGGTGAAGGCACATTGTCCATGGTTTGGAATTCGGAGGATGTGAGCAAAATGCCCAAGGCTTAAAGTGAATTTTGGTTTTGATATAAAACCAAAGAGATAAAAGCGATCCTCGTTACGAGCGAGTTCCACTTGACGGAAGAATTCCATTATGAACCTTGGACATATCTTCTCGTTAATTTCAAGAAGACATTCTAGTCCTATGGCTCGGAAGGAGGTATTGATACCTTCTTGAATTGTAGAGAGGTGTCTGTCGTCCTTCATGGAAGTGACGGTTTCGAGATTATTGAACCCACGGACATGATTGCGGTGTGTTGGGCTCAAGGAAATGTTCGGGTGTAGACGCTAGTGAGTGAAAAATCAAACTCGTATTCATGCGTCATAGTTGAACCTATAGAAGTGATGGGTTAATAAGGAAGGCGTTTATGGTCAACCTATAATAATCTAACGTTTTACTAGATATTTTATTAACAATTAGTATTTAGCTAACTCATGGTTTTGAAGCTCTAGTGGATTATTACTTTTAGAAAGATAGTGGTTTTAATCTTGCATGGCTGTTTTTCGATGGGGACGGATCCCACGGTTCCTTTTCAAAAGGGATCCGCTAGTGTAACTTCCGGATCCGTGGATGCGTAGTAATGTGAACCGCTTTTAATAAAAACATAGGTTTTACGGTTATTGTACCATGAAGTATGTTTTATCCTACATTTTCTTTTAGCATGCATACATGACATCTAATGTATCACGAAAGAATATAACACATATAGATCAAAAGAAATGAAACACACATAATAACACAAACATCCTAGATAAAATAGATAATTAATAATATTGCATTTCAATGCTAAGGATGATACAAAGGATTGGGTAAATGACCCCAATATAGATTAACAACACAAAGTAAATGTCTCCGTATGTGAACTTCATCATAGGGAACACAAGTGCGATGAGTGTTATGGCGATGAGCACGAGTGCGATGTAAACCATGTTGATGACGGATCTTCTTGGTTTAGGAAGAGATGGAATGAGGAGGAAGATGAAGTTTTTGAATGAGAGGAAATTTTGAAATTGGAAAATTTGAAAAGTTGAGGATTGAAAAAGTGGGCGTCGAGTGGGTTTATTAATAGGGAAGGAGGAATTTTGAAATTCGTGTTTTGTTTTATTAGAAGAAATAAAGCATAAGCTCTACATACTATGACTATAGGCGAGAAAAATAACACGTATGTGAGAAACAAGCTTCCTAACGAGCTACATGTAAATCATGTGTAAACACAAAAATCTACTCAAATAAAAGCCTAGCAAATAACACTTATATACTAAACAAGTATCATTTAGATATAAGTAGAAAGTCATACCTCGAATGCACTTAGGAATGTCTTTACAAATGACAAATGTCACTTAGACGATTCCCGCTCTTTGCGTCTAAGATACCTTCTTAAGGAAGGTATTCTTGTTACCAAGCAACTCCTAAAGCTTGGTGGGTATGAGCTTTGACTAATCAATATCACAAGGAAGATTAGTGCAATTAAAAAAAATATATATATAAAAAATGTTGTTATCAACTCAACATCCAAACATATAGTTTTTGAAAAACATGGTGTTTGTTTTTATGAAAAACCTTCTTTGTAGTTTTCAATTAACTATGGATCGTATCAAGTTTTTAAAGTACAATATACTTCAAGAAACTTGGTAACGAAGCTCTGATGCCAATTGTGGAAAACTAGAAGGGGGGGTTGAATAGTTTTACCAATTAAAACTTCCTTTTAAACTATTTAGATCGACTTATGTCAATCTATTTGGTTGTGTGTGTTGGATGTTGATAAACAAGCATATAAAGATATGTAATGAAAAGATAAGAGTAAGAAGCACAAAACCACAACGCGAGTATTTATAGTGGTTCGGCTACAAGGACACCTTCCTTGCCCTACTCCACTCCCCGAGTCACCTACTCGAGAGTTTGTAATCACTACACCAATCTCCTTATGGCGGAGAAGCCTTCTGGCGTCGCTTAACCTTTTTCGGTACAAAGCTAAATACCGAGTTCTTTCACACCAAGGCGAACCACACCTAACACAACGTCGCCTACCCTTTATACGGTGCTAGGCTAACCACCGAGTTCTTTCACACCTTAGGTGAACTACACCTTCACAGCGTCGCCTACCCTTTATTAGGTACTAGGCTAAGCACCTAGTTCCATTGCAATGGAGGAACTACTACCACACTACACCAACGACTAATCCCAAAGGAGATCTACTCCTTTACAACATCATCAAGGACATCAATATCCTTGGATCTAATGCTAGTCTATCTAGTACATGAAACACACCATATCGAATGTACATCTAAGGCACCTTTCACTAATGCCTTTGATTAGATCTATAAGACACCTTTCACTAATGTCTTTGATTAGATCTACAAGACACCTTTCACTAATGTCTTGTGTCTTCACTTCTAAGCACCTTTCACTAATGCTTCTTGTCTTGACTTCTAAGCACCTACCACAAGTGCTTATCTTATAGCGATAGATACCCTTCACTAATATCTTCGTCTTGACACTTGAGACATCTTTCACTAATGTCTTTAACACTACGCTTCTTTGAAGAAAGAAAGGGATCATCAACAAGAGGACTTCAATAGCCTTGATGATGAGGAAGCTTGGCAACTCATGGACTTGAGCTTGCTCGACTTCAAAGGTGGTGATCTTCCCTTTAAGAGGAACCTACAAGATCACACAAAAACAAAACTACAAACATAGATCTCTTGGATCTATGGTTAGTGAGATTTAACTCAGGGGAGAAAGTATGTTGGGGAGGGGTGAGATCTAATGAAGAAATGGCTCACTATTTATAGAGGAAAAACCTATTGTTTCCCCGGATCCCACGGATCCTTCCACTGGGATCCGGCTAGCACAAAGCTAGGGATCCGTGGTCCGCTCCTCTTTGCCCATGGGTATTTTGGGTTATGGGTCATGGGTCATGGGTTATGGGTTGATCCATGGTTTTCAATCTAGATACAATGTACCTTAAGGATACATTGAACTTGTGTAAGTGGTATATATAAAACCATGGGTTATGGGTCAAAACCATTTGCTAGTTTTTATCTTTTAGTATATACTTACTTTTACCCATTTTAGTATATACTTGTTTTACCCATTTTAGTACTTAATATAAGTATGTATTAACCCAATATGTAAACACTAGTTGTTGTACATATGTATCTAACTCATAGAGTTACTTAAACTTGTTAAGCCAATATGTAAACACTAGTTGTTGTACATGTGTATCTAAAATATAAAATCACTTAATCTTGTTATAGTGTTTTATGTGAAAACGTAAGTGTGTTATAAAACTATTAGTTCAAACCATTTACGTATTTTATTTGTTTCGTTAATATGATTTTACTTTTGTTATCGACAAAACATTAGAAGATCGTAAAATATAAATAAAGCGTTTTTACGGCTTATTTGTATTAACATTATGTGATGAAAAAATATCGTGATAACTTTGCTTTTGCCATTAAGAGTGAATATAATTAACCGTGACATGTTTACAAAATGATTGACCTCTAAGTTGATCAAAAATATTAATTTATATTTTATCTTGCTAAAAACTAAAATCTTTTATATAATGAAAGAATCACATCATTTCGGAGTGTTTTTGCAAAACACTTCTTATTGAAAAAAAAATTAAACCAATAGGAGAGCTCGAATTTGTCACGTAAGCAAAATCGAGCAATATGATTGGTCAATAGAAAGTCAAAATTAAATTGATTTTGGTCAAACTTAATAATTTTGGTGGAGAAATTTGGTTAAGAAAAAAAATGCATAAAAATATAGGTGTCAAATTTATGAAAACATAAACTTAAAAAAAGAGGGGGTAATTAATAAAAATTTGGTGATTGAATTTTAAATAAATTATATAGAGCTAAGTATAAAATTACAAGTTTTCATATTTTTTAATAACTTTAGAAAAAAAAAACAAATAACCCCTTACACTTTATACCCCCTATACTTTATAATATTAGTAACGGGAATATAAATATCAAATGATAAGCAAGAGTTCCTGTGATATGAAAATAAATATACGCGATTTTACTTATAACAACGACTAATAAATTATTATTTAAAATTTATATATGGATATCCATAAAAACATTTTAAAAACTTTACGGAGCATATTTTAACTTCATCAACGCTCATTATATGCTACTAAACTCGCACATTTTGTACAACATGATATCAATAGTTAAATTTAAACAACAACGTCAACCTCAACATGTCATCGGTTAAAAGCGTTTTACAAAGCTAATTATAAAAAAAAAAAAAAAAAAAAAAAAAAAAACATGGCTTAGATAGTCATTAGTTAATTTAGAAGGTGTTTTTCTTAAATTATAAAAAAAAATGCACGCATCACAATCCTTATTTCATAACAATCACCTCCTAAATAAAAATAAAATAAAAAAAAAGGAAAAACTACGTAGGTGATAACCTAACTTTATTCATTGACGTGATGTTTCATTAAAAGAAATTCCGTAATAGTTGGCCGTTGTAAAGAAATAAAAGTATGTACATGAGAATTATTAAGCAAGAATATATAGTTTTAATCGGTTATTACGTTACTATCTTTGCGATAATGTTATTGAGTTAGTAATCACGGATGTGAGATACAACCATTCTTCTATACTTATGATTTATGTGTTAACCTCTATTTGCTTTCGAATAGAATCCGAAAGAGACCTCAATGAACTTTAGCTTATGCCTTATCTAGTGATAGTTTAATAACTTTTTTATGGTTTAACTTTTACATTATACACACCACCTTTTTTTTTTTTTTTTTTTTTTTTATTGAAAAGTTCAACATTTAATATTTGTGTTTTACTATAAACACACTAAGCTATGATAGAATTAGTTGTGAGTTCGGGGTTTTTTTTACTAAGCTTCTCAAAAAAGCTTATAGCTTTATCATAAACTTATTGTGTATTTGTGTTATGGTAATTGAATAAGCCAATAAGCACATTTAATAAGCATACCAAACACCCCTTTAGTTCTAATCTGAAGTTTTCTTATTTGATGTTATGACTAACTTTGTTGTTATCCTCACTAGCACATTTAATAAGCATACCAAACACCCCTTTAGTTCTAATTTGAAGTTTTCTTATTTGATGTTATGACTAACTTTGTTGTTAGCCTCACTATAATGCAACATGTTAGTGGTTTTGCGCTTTATGATCTTATAGCACATACTAAAGTGTAATACAATTTTTTGTGTACGTTTTTAGAAGAAGATTAAGTATCAACACATGATTGTCGTGGAAGAATTTTCTTTGCTCAAGGTATGAATGTATAATTAAATTGAGTTGCTGATTTAGATAATACATGAATGTATTTTAATGTACCAAAGATGTGTTTTAGTGCCTATATAGGGAATTTTATGGTAGGAATGTTGGAATATGTGAGTCGGATACGCATGTTATACGGTTAGAAATACTTGAGCTTATTGAGGGTACACACGTAAGCAAAATCGTGAGATATGATTGGTTAATAAAAGTCAAAATTAAATTGATTTTGGTCAACCTTTAATAAATTTGGTAGAAAAATTTGGCTGAGAAGAAAAACACATAAAAACATAGGTGTCAAATTTGTAAAAACAAAAACTTAAAAAAGGATGAGGTAATTAATAAAACTTTAGTGGTTGAGTTTTTAAAAATTATATAAGGTTAAGTGTAATATTATAAGTTTTCATGTTTTATAATAACTTTAAAAATTAAACAAATTCCCCTTTATACCCCCTAGACTTTATATATTAAAAATACAATATATATGTGGTTTTAAAATTACAATATATAAATATGTATAAGATTATAAATATCAAAATATTTCTTTTACTATATAAGTTCAGTACTGACTCATTTATTTTATTTTAAAAGTATGATTATGTGGACACGAATTTGAATATTAAATATGTCTAAATTTTTGAAAACGAAAATATAATTATCAAGTTGTAAGTACGGGTTACTGTAATATGAAGAAAAAAAACATATACGTGATTGTACTTATAACAATGAATCATGTAATTCTTATTTATTTATATAAGGATATGTAGAAAAACATTTTTTTTAAAACTTTAAAGAATATAGAGTAAATTGCAAAAATCGTCCTTGTGGTTTGGTCAAATTGCACGTTTCGTCCTTATGGTTCATTAAGTGCAAAAATCGTCTTTATTTTGCATTGTTTGGAATCATTTTAGTCCAATGGCACTGCAAAAATCGTCCGTGTGGTTTCTAAAAAGTTAGTATCGAAAGACCAAAATGATTCCAAACAGTGCAAAATAAGGACAAGTTTTGCACTTAATGAACCGAAAGGATGAAACGTGCAATTTGGCCAAACCACAAGGACGATTTGTGCAATTTAAAAATATATTTTAACTACATCGACGCTAATTATGTGTTACTAAACTCGCATCTTGTGTATAACATAATACCAATAGTGAAATTTAAATAGCAACATCAACATATATGTCTGCTAAATATAGTTAAATCTTGAGTTAAACTAATGTTAAACTTCTTTTTATTGCTATATATTGCTAAATAGAGAAAGACTCCGTTTCAATCTCTGACAATTTTGTTGCTATCTATGGGACGTGGCTTCCATCTAATGTTAAACTTCTTTTTATTGCTATATATGCTCCTCAACAACCTGTGCTAAAGAAAACTCTATGGGATTATATTTCGATCCTGCTGGGTCGATGGAATGGCGAAGCTATTCTTATGGGGGATTTTAACGAAGTTCGTTCCTGCGATGAAAGGCGAGGCTCGTGGTTTAATAAAGCTACTGCCAAGGCTTTTAATCATTTCATTTCATCATCGGGTCTTGTTGATATCAAGATGGAAGGCTTCTCTTTCACATGGTCACATCCTTCGGCGACAAAAATGAGTAAGCTTGATCGGTTCTTAGTTACTGATGGTATTGTCTCTCTCTTTCCTTCCATCACGGCCGTCTGCCTTGACCGTCATCTTTCAGATCACCGGCCGATTCTTCTTCGAGATATAACATTGGATTTTGGTCCTACTCCATTTCGGGTTTTTCATTCATGGTTTCAGTATGATGGTTTTGATGAGATGGTGGAACAAACTTGGAGATCATTCTCTCACTCTGATAGGAATGGAATGATTCGTTTTAAGAAGAAACTTCAAGATTTAAAGTCCACTATTCGCATTTGGATTAAGGTTAAACGTGCTCATATGAATGCTTGCAAACAGGTCATTAAGGATGACTTACGTGAGATCGATAAGAAGTTGGACCAAGGTTCTGTTCCTGCTCCTCTTTTGGCTAGACGTGATGCCCTTAATCGTCATCTCCATGATATTAAGTCTAAAGAAGACGCAGACGCTCTCCAGAAATCCAAAATTAGATGGGCTATTGAGGGAGATGAGAACTCTAAGTTCTTCCACGGCATCGTCAATAAAAAACGTTCTCAATTAGCGATTAGAGGGATCTTTGTTGACGGTGTTTGGCAAACGGATCCGAACGTTGTTAAGGAGGCTTTTCAGAACCATTTCGAGGCTCGTTTCAAAAAGCCCAATACTTCTGGGCTTAACTTAAATTTTATTTTTCCCAACAAGTTAGTTCAAGACCAAGTCGATGACTTAGAGAGAAGTGTGACCACTGTTGAGATCCGACAGGCGGTTTGGAGTTGTGGAGATAATAAGTCCCCAGGCCCAGATGGTTATACTTTTGAATTTTTTAAAAAGTATTGGAGTTTTATTGGTGCTGATCTATGTGACGCGGTACAACATTTCTTTATCAGTGGAACTTTCTCTAAAGGATGCAATTCCTCCTTCATAGCTCTTATTCCAAAGGTATTGGATGCTAAACTAGTTTCTGACTTTCGTCCCATTAGCCTAATTGGTTGTGTTTACAAAGTGGTGACGAAAATTTTGGCCAATCGTTTAGCTATGATTATTCCGAATCTTATTTCCGACACTCAATCCGCTTTTGTTTCGGAGAGGCAGATTTTGGACGGTCCCTTTATCGTCAGCGAAGTTTTACATTGGTGCAAAAAGAAAAGTAAACAAACTATGTTCTTCAAAGTTGATTTTGCTAAGGCATATGATTCGGTTCGCTGGGATTATTTAATTAATGTGCTTGAGGCTTTTGGGTTCGGTCCCAAGTGGTGCCAATGGATTCGTGGTACATTTTGCTACGCTAAGGCCTCAATTTTGGTTAATGGAAGTCCTTCTAATGAATTCTCCTTTCATGGGGGGCTTAAACAAGGCGATCCTTTGGCTCCTTATCTTTTTATTCTTGTGATGGAATCGTTGCATCTTTCCTTTAGTAGAGTTGTTGACGCGGGGTTGTTCAAAGGTATTCGTCTTAGTAATTCTCTCTCTTTATCGCACCTTTTCTACGCAGATGATGCTTTGATTATAGGGGAGTGGTCTAGCAATAATCTGCGTAGTATTATCAATGTTCTTAAGTGCTTCTTTTTGGCTTCGGGATTACAAATTAATATGCACAAGAGTCAACTTCTGGGAGTGGGTGTTCCTCGGTTAGATGTTGAGCTGGCAGCCTCCTCCATTGGTTGTTCTATCATGATGGACCAATTTCGTTATCTTGGTGTTATGGTCGGTGGAAATGTGTCTCGTCATAAGTATTGGGCTGATGTCATCCTAAAGTTACGATCTCGCCTCTCTAAATGGAAGTCTAAAACTCTTTCTACTGGTGGAAGACTAACGCTTTTAAAGTCGGTACTTGGTGCATCCCCTCTCTACTGTATGTCTATATTCAAAGTCCCTAAAGGTGTAATAAAAGAGATGGAGTCTATTCGTAATAACTTCTTTATTGGGGCCGATTCCTCCGATAAAAAAATCACGTGGGTTGCTTGGAAAAATGTCCTTGCCTCCAAGAAAAGAGGTGGGTTAGGAGTTTCGAGTTACTATGCGCTTAATAGAGCTATGCTCCTTAAATGGGTTTGGAGGTTCGTTTCGGAAGACGGATCCTTGTGGTCTCGAGTCATTGGTGCAATCTATGGGACTCATATTGAATCTCATTCGGTTCATATGGCTTCTAACTGGAGTTCGATAATGTAGGAAGTTCAATTATTAAAATCTAAAGGTTTTGACTTCTTATCCCTTTGTTCTAAGCGTGTTGGCAACGGGAATAATACTAGATTTTGGCTTGACGTTTGGAACGGAGACTCTCCTTTTAGTGAAATCTTCCCTCGTATATTTGCGCTTGAACAAGATAGGCATATTACTGTTGCTAATAAATTGATGTCCCACGTTACTGCCTCCTTTCGTAGACTTGTGCGAGATGGTTCCGAACAACAACAACTTTCTGAGTTGGCTTCTCGATTGGATTCTATTTCTCTATCCACTTTACAAGATCGTTGGATTTGCAACATATCTGGTGACGGTATCTTTAGAGTTAAAGACATCAGGGAATCTTTAGATGATCTTTTTTTGCCTTCTTCGTCTGAACCTACGAGATGGGTGAAAACCATCCCCTTAAAAATCAACGTTTTCATCTGGAGGGCTCGTCGGGACTGCCTTCCGACTAGGTCTAACTTAAGGCGTAGAGGTATTAATTTGGATTCTGATTCTTGTCCAATTTGTGATTCGGTTGGGGAAGATGCTTCTCATGTGTTCTTCCAGTGCGACTTGGCTCAAGGTGTTTTGAAGCATATTTGCAGATGGTGGGATCTTGAATGGCAGCATTGGTTATCTTTTTCAGATTGGAATTCGTGGTTTTCGGCTCTCAGAGTTTCTTCTAATGGTAAATGTCTGCTGGAAGGAGTTTTTGATGTCGGTTGGTGGTCCATTTGGCTTTTCCGTAACCGCTTGCTTTTTGGTGAAAAACCTCCTTCCCGCTCGACGATCATTGATGATATAGTGTCTCTTTCTTATCTTTGGTGCAAAAGTAGATGTAAATGGGTGTTTTCTTGGGAGACTTGGCTTAAAAACCCTTATTTGATTCCTTTGTAATGTTTCTCTTCGTTCTAGCTCCTTGCTAGTTTATAAAATTTCGCCGTTCAAAAAAAAAAATCTTGAGTTATCTAAGAGAAATTTTTACAAAATTTTATTTTACCAAATTCTAATGGATATTAATATATAATGAAAAACTCGTGCATGAGTATATAATTATATGTAATTACCTTTAAATACAAAATATTCAGTATTAATATAAATTAAATTTTTTTGTCAAAACCCCATGCGTGCATGGGTATTATAACTAGTATATCTAAGATGTTAAATTAAGAGTTCCTCGACACTCTAATCATAAATGCATTCAAGATTGTAAAAATCGCTAGGCGCTTGTGAGGCGGTCGGGTAGGGCCTAGCGATTAATCGGTTAGGCGGGGATTAATCGGGGATTAATCGGATTGGAATTTTTATGCACAAAATTATAATTTTAGATATTATATTGTATTATATGTATTAGATAAGCATGGTGCATCAACGTTCAAATATTTCAAGGGTTCAAATATAAACAAAATACATAGTTCTTCAAACTTCAAAGTCAAACATAGATATTACTCGGTTTGTTGACCATTTTAAATGATCTTTGACCGATTAATCGGTTTGTTGACTAATTTTTAAGCGATTTTGTCCAATTTTATGCGATTTTGTTGACCGATTTTTAAGAGATTTTGTTCGATTAATCCGACTAGGACGATTTTGTCCAATTAATCGGTATGTTGACTGATTTTTAAGCGATCTTCGACCAAACCGATTAAATAGGCCGATTATGATAAATCAATGCGCTTAGTGAGCGATCAGCGATTATGCGAGGATTAATCGGCCGCCTGGGCCGAGTTTTACAACAGAGAATGCATTTGAACTAAATATTGCATACTTCGTCACATTTACTTTGTTGTGCTTTTTTAGCATTATATTATGATGTCATGAGTAACGGAACTTGAACTTTTTTCAGGGGCCAAAATAATTATTCCGAAAAAATGTAGTATGTTGTGTTTGGAAAACATTTATCTATTTATAAATGTAAATTAAAATTATAATAAAAAAATCAACTAACCTTTGAAATTCATAAATTAAAGTCAATATATTTTTAAGTTATATATCAATTTATTCTTTCTCAAACTATAACAAAAGTGAAGAGAATCACATATTGTGTTATGCCTTGTAACAAACGATATATATTACAAATTTACGATGTTTTATTATAGGAAAAGAACTAGATAGTTTAACATCCAAAAGCCTATGTATCAATTTCCAATTTTAAACGTTTTTTATGATTTATTTAAGAGCACACACTTGGTTGAGTTATAGGGGCAAGTTATAGCCTTATAACTCGATCTTGTGGCTTGACACTACACTCTTGTGTTTTATTGAGTTAAAGTGTGAGGCATGAAATGTGCTATAACGTGAGTGATTGAAAGATAGTGTTTTTGGAGAGAAAATTTAGCACTGTTTGCTACTATCTCCGTCTCAAAATTATAGTCCTCATTTGATTTTTTTGGTCTTTCTTTTTCAACTTTGACGTTAAATATTTTTGTGTGTGTTATATAATAGTTGATGAAAATTATATAAAATAAAAATACATTTAAAACACAATCCATTCATATAATTTGCATCGAGTATTATATAATACAAACAAAAATACTTAAGGTCAAAGTTGTGATAGAAAGACCGAAAAAATCAAACGAAGACTATAATTTTGAGACGAAGAGAGTATAAAATAAGCACTATAGCTCATAGTTACCTAGGGCCCGTTTGGTTTGTAGATGGGTTTAGGATTATGATTTGGATTTGGATTAGAATTTGGATTTAGATTAGGATTTAAAAGAAAGAGATGTATAAAGTTGTTTGTTTTATGTATGGGGATAAAAATTTGGATTGAGATTTATAATTATTTAAAGATTAAAAAATATATATAAGTTAATAGATGAGACCATGACCGACAAATTCTTTTGTTGAAATAGAACAAAGTGACAAAAAGGTGATGAATAAAAAATACAATAAACGAAAGAAATAAAGAAAAGTTGGATGTGTTGTCAGAAAACCATGCTAGTAAGACAGGATTTCTGCATACCCACTGTCAAAGGTCTCAAACCATATTTTAATCCTTGGTTTTTAAACCAAACATTTAAAATCTACCATTAACCCCAAATCATAATCCTATCCCCTCTAACCAAACGGGCCCCTAGTGCCATAATAGAGGCCATAATAATTGAAGAACCCCAACACCCAACTTTGACAAAAATTCTAGACCACTAAATTTTAGGTGATTAGCACTTTCCTTTTGTTGTTGGCCATAATATAAAACATGTTTCAAATCCCAAGACCACTAAATTTTAACACCACAATACAAAATCGTAGGGTGGCTAGGGCCCTACTCTTCCCTATTAAGGGCCCGTTTGGTTTGCTTTAATGGGAATGAGACTATGACTTTCAAAGTCATAATCGGTGTTTGTTTTGTGGGCCAGAATGAAATGGGTATATCATAGTCGTAGATTCATTACACACCAATTTAATGTCTCATGAATCCATTCATGGACCTCTCTTTTTCACTACAAAATTAAAATATCATATCACTTTTTCATACCATATTTTATCAACCAAACATAAACAATCGTAATGACACTTTTTCATACCCATTATCATTCCACCTCATTCCAAATCCGATACCCATTGTCATTCCTGACAACAAACAAAACGAGCCCTAAGTTTCCCTGCCAACTTTCGTCTTTGGACATGTCATCATCAAGTTGATAAAGTATATAAATAAGAATAAAATAAGAAAAACAACATGTGAAAATGATTATTTTATAGCTATTATTTTTTTCATTTTAAAATAATTATCTATAATTTTATTTTGGGATGTTTTAAATAAATGTTCATTTTGCATTTATTTTAATCTTTTAATAGTTTACATTATACTATATAACATTCATTGAAGTGTTTTATGAAGTCGACACTGTTCCGAAGCTCACGTTTGGGGGATCGGCTTGAGGGAGTAGGACGACTTGGGTGCACTGTGGAGCCGCGGCTTTAGCCGACACTGTTCACACGACGAGCTGAGCCATCAACTTGTAGAGATTAAATATTTGGGTTAGTTATCTTCTTCTTAGTGGGATCTCCACTAACTTTCCAATTAATTTGGGAGGTTATTAGCATGTTTAACACATGTGCTTTTGATTAACAGGTGTATTTTCCACTAATTGGCCACTTAATTTGTTCGGTTAGTTCTTTGCTTAGCATGTGTGCTCCATTATTGGTGTGATTAGCTATATATAACACACATGGAAGGTTCGATGTGGATTTCTATAAGTGGTGGTTTATCAATCTTCTCATGCTATTTTCATTTTGGCATTAACAAGGAGATTTTTGAGTCTTCATTTGGAGTGGTTTTCGTTTGCATGTATGTTTGAATAGCCTTTTCAATATGTTTCTTTATTGTGGTTGTAGTTTTGAGCATATAACCATGTAATATACTTTGACTGATTCTATTTTTTTTTGCAATTAGGCGTTAGAGAACTTAAGATTTGGTTTTTGGTTTGGAAGGTATAAGTGCGTTTGATGTGTTATATTTATGTGGTTAGGGTTTACACATATATGGAAATTCAGTAAGTTTACTTCAAATCAATGTTGAAAAATCGGCCTAGGCGGCTGATTAATCGTCGATTAATCGATAATCAACCTTATACCTTGTTGATTTTTGAAAATCGGTGAAAAAAATCGGCCTAGGCAAAAATTGACCACTAATCAGTTAAAAATCAGCCGAATTGGTAAAAAAATCAGACTAATCAGTCAAAAATCGTACTAATCGGTCGACTTTTAAAAAAATAACAATTTAGGCATTCTACTTAATTTGGGGATCGTTTATTTCATTTATAGCACACAATTAGCCTCATAATCAGAATTGGAGCCTTTTGTGTTGAGGATTGGAAACATAGTAGGCTTGAAATCAAGATCTTTAGATAGGTCTCCAGAAATACCCAAAACTTGCAGGAAATGCCAATCCGATTAATCCCGCTTTGACAGATTAATCGCTGCAGGGTGGTCGACTACCCGACTACAGATTCATGATTTTTGCAACATTGCTTCAAATGTTTCATGTTTTATCTGTTGCAAGTTTTATTCTATTGGTGTTCGTTTGCATGTTTTAGTAAATTCCATGCCTGAGTGATTGAAAGATATTATTTGTGTTGGAATGTACTATAACTTGAGTGATTGAAAGATGTTATTTTTGTTTTATTATGTTTACATGGTTAGGGTTCGCAACTTTTATTATGTTTCATTTGGAGTGGTTTTCGTTTGCAGGTATGGTTTAACAGCTTTTTTAATTTGCCTTTTTAATGTTGGTGTTGTTTTGAACATGAAATCATGTAATGTACTTCGACTCTCCCATTTTTTGTTTGCAGGTGAGTTTTGGGTTTGTTAGTGCATCAAATATATTATGTTTACGTGGTTAGGGTTTACAGATATGGAAACTGAGTAAGTTTACTTGAAATGTTTTGTCTTTTATTTGTTGCAGGTTTTAGTGTGTTGGTATAGTCGAGTTGTATATTAGCTTCATTCGGTTTGGTTTTCATCTACATGTATGTTTAGATAGTTCTTTTATATGTTTCTTCAGTTCGACTGGTTCATGTTTTGCAGCTCTGTTTGTGGTTTTGGAATGTATAAGTATGTGGTTTACTTTAAATCTTTGGTGCTTTGTTCGTTTCAACTTAGTGTATTAGTGTATTCATGTAGTATAAGGTTAGACACTTGTTATTGAATCCTTTTGGTAAAACTGTGACAAATGAATTTGTTGTTGGTTTGTTGGTGGTTTGTTTTAGCTGTTTGGTTTTGCGATGTTTAATGATGCATATGTTAAGTGCATGGTTGTATCAGGATTTAATCAGCTTCTTTTCAAGGTAAAGCATGTTTGGTTTTTTGATGTTTGCTAAGGAATAAATTTGGTGTATACTCTTTTATGGGCTTTTTTGTGTTTTAATTTCTTTGCATATTTCTTCATCTTTGTTTTTCTAATATTTGTTTCCGAACTTGATGTTCTGCAGAGGGTCATCCTGGGGACTAAAATCTTTTTTAAAATAGAAAATGAAGGAGAAAACCTATTATTTATAAAAAAAATTCACTACATCTAAGATAATAAACAGATATATGTGAGATAATAAACTAATAAGATAATGCATCGTGGCATTTCTATGAGGCATTTGTCGAGAGCGAGGGTTGTGAATTGTTTTCTTATTACAAACATCATTTTGTTAGATTTTTTTTGTCATGTTATTGTTGATGATTTTTATTAGTGATGTTGTTGTTTTGCGCTAAGTTTTTTATATTTGATATTATCATTAGAATGTTGGAGAACAACATTGGCCGTCACAGTCCCACGGACATAAATAAAACATTAGAAGCATGTGCTATCGTAGATGGATAGCCCAGAATGTCCCTAAGCCAGAGTCGAGTGGCTATTGATGTATATTGCTTGATAGAGAGGTACATTCGACGAATTTAAATATGTGACGCTCATGTAATTTGTTATTATCTGTATTATGATGTCTTTATGTGCAGAGGGCAATGTTGTACAAGTATGATTGTCAGTGATATTAAGTACTTTATTTCAATCATCGAGCTTGAATCAGCGTATAGGATTTTGGATTTCAGCTGCGAACCGGCAAACAAGTGGCAGCAGACTCTTGAAAACAGGACGAGTCTCATATTTGGAAGATACACAAAGTTCAAAAATATATCAGCAACTGGTTTTCCAAACCGTTTTTTTAACGTGTTTCGTATAACCAACTTGATTTAATTCAACATCCTATTTTGACAGGTAATACATATTTATATTACTCCTTCTCTATAAACAAATGATTTATGTTAAACATGTTTTATGTTCACAGATCATATAGGTTCTGAAAGATCGTTTGGGGATGTAGTTATTTCCAAAGATCCCAATAGTAGACGGACCGTTAGAAAAAAGATTGACATTGAAAATTTGGAGTAAGTATTTTCATATACCCAACAAATTTGAATATAGAATGAGCAACACATCTTTATTTTGAAATTTACTAACCTTATCTCATGGACAGTGGAAATATTATTGAATTTACCATGTGGGACGACATGGCATGCGAGTTTAACAAGGACTCACCTGAAACAATGGAAAGGTCCATCATTATTGTTGTTAGCTCAGGTCAGGTGTCACATTACAGGGGTATTTTCTTAACGTTTAAATTAGTTTTATAACATTTTCTTATTAAAAGAAATGTGCACTTACAATGTTGATCGCTAACATTGCAGAGTTGCAATTATCTGCCATATTGGCGACTCATTATTATTTAGACCTGGATATTCCAGAAGTTGAGCATTCTTGGGATGAGTATGTAACCTGCATTAGAATTTAATTTACTCTAATAACTTTTCAGAAGTAGTTTTTGACATGTAAGTTGGCTATTTACATATGGCTATGGAACAAATACATAAAAAAGTAAACCATGAATCTCCCACTTGATGTGTGCAAATATTATCTCAAAGATCATAAAAGGAGAGGCTAGGGAACCGATATTATTTAGCCTTGCTGCTTCAGCAAAACCCAGAGAGTTACAAGGTAAGCTATCATGAAATGAATAGCCTTTAAACTTGCATCCTATGTTTTTTCATGTTTGGCACTTTAGTCCACATGTAACTAGTATTGTTTGGCATTGTATTTTAGAAAATGCTTATAGTTACTTATGGTTACAGGGAGTCAGTTTTACCTGTGAAGCATCAATAATTAATGTCAAAAGATCTACGGATTGGTATTACGCATCATGTGCTGAGTGTACCAGCAAGGTGAGGGACGATAATGGAGTTTGAGAGTGTGTAGAACCCACCTATCTATAGGTAATACCCTAATAAATTGAACATCGTAGTGACCCTAAAAAGCTGATGCTCACATTTTGAATATTGCTGCTGGTTGTGCAGGTACAACTTCAAAGTCTTTGTGTCGGTTAAAATAGCAAGAGCATTGTTTACTTTTTTCAACCCAAATGCCGATGTCATCATCGGATATCCGTGTCGTAAGTTGGTTCAAAAGCTTGAAGTACCGGACCCCCAACAAATACTAGCTGAGATACTAGCGATAGAAGGGGAGAAACACATATTCCAGTTTAATTTCAATACCTCGAGCAAAATTGGAGTTGTTGATTTCACTCTAAATGATGTGCTGGATAGTACCGTCGAGACAAATGGAACGACTGGAACTCCAAAAGATACCAAATATTAGAATCTTTAGGTTCATATATACTGTTTTGTAAGAAATTTTTGTGTTTGCTGATTATTAACACATGCTAGTTTTTCTATAGTCTCAGGTATACCATCATCATCTGATTCAGCTAAGGTAGGAGGTGTGGGGAAAGCAGCATTTATAAGTGAGTCTGGGACTAGATCCGCTAAAGTAGAGGTGGAAATGTGATCACTTTTGTTGTATTTCTGCATCCTCGCATTTTCACGGGAAAGTGGCGTTGTTCGGGTTTAGGGCGATGCATGTCATGCTGATTATTTGATAAGCTGTATAGTTGAACAATTCATGTTTATGCTTAGGCTGATGTATGGTCGGATCGTTAAACAAGTTGTTGAACAATCTTTGTTGTTAGAAATGTCGCAATGTCATTCGTATGTTTTAGTTATTATTTGTGTGGTGTACATATGGAAGAGCAATCACTTTAGCAGTCTAACGACATTATGACTTGTATAGTTTTGAGGTGGCGAAATGTGTGGGACTGCCAATAGCTGAAAATGGGCAAACTTTGCTCTATCATAGACATGCTTTTTGTGAAACTATTGATTCTACCATGTCATTTCAGTGTTCTCTTAGTAGTAAGCTTTACGATTTAAGTGTTGGCGTTGTTGTGTTCCATTGCATACGTGTTTTAAAAGCACATTACTGTTGCCTATCCTACTTTAAAACTTTAGTTTAATGGTTTCGTATATTACTTGCGATGTTGCAAACGTGCAGTTTTAGTTTATCTTATACTTAAAGTTTTAAAAAGTGTTGTAGGCATATTAAGTTTTGCTAAAAACTGACATCTATGTAGCTTTCTCAGGTGCAAATGATGAGTGACTTTTAATTATTGGATACACAAAACAAGACATCGTTTTTCCACTCTAAGTTCACTCAAAGTTAAAGTTTTTGAAAACCGATAACACTAACGTATACAAGCACTCCGCAGCAACGTACAAATGGTGAATATGAATAGTTGACCTATTTGGACTTATAATGTGATTGGTGCAACTGTTATTGAAACATTTATGAATGGAGAGAATGAGTGGTTGACACTTGTCAAAAATTTGAATCGTATAGGCCTATTTTTAGGTCTATTTAGTAGGTATGTATATCATTACTCAAAAGACAATATTTCAAGTTTGGAACATGTCTTAAGAAAGTCGTTTAGCTATGATATATTCACGAAATAAATATGAAGCATTATTCTTTATAAAGTGTGGTAAAATTGTAGAAGTCAATGGTTACATCTAGAGAAAAAAATGCATTGTCATTTGATCGACACCAATAAATGATGCATAATAAAAGCATTGCCTGCAAACATTTCGGCTTTCATATATAGTTCAATGGCCGATTTTAAGATTACGGCAAAAGGCCTTTTCACGGAACGGCCCTAGTTGCATACCATTCACGACCATACTTAGCATAGATTGCATTGTGCAATTTTGAATAGAAAAAGACAATAATGTCAATATGAATAAACTCTTTATGAACCTTAGACTTCTTAACATTTTAACTCTTTAATAAAAAAATAGTTGACCTATTTATAGAAATGATGAAGTTTATAAGAGTAAAATGCAATTAAATTTATAAATGGTAGCGATTTATAAGAACCTTAGACTTCTTCAAAGACGTTTAACATCTTTCTATGTTGTTAGGTGATAATTCTCTTGTCTAGTTGATAGGTGTAACGATCCTAATTTTAGCTTTTTGCAGCTTATGTAGTTTTTCATGTGTTTTATTCACACCCTGTATTTTATTTTATTTTTTTCACTTTCATATCTCCTTGCTAGGCGTTAATCACCTAATGAACATACATTACTTTGTCTATGTAGAATAGTCTATCTTTGTCAAACGTATTAGATATAAACCTAACACACAGTATCAAGTAATTAGGTACGTTATGTGTTTTCAATATGGACATAAGCCTGTGGCAAGTACGGGTACAACTAATGTTGTTTATTTATTTATTAAACAATACAATACTCTGTAGCACATTAGTACCTACTAAATATAGGCAAACGAGCAAACGAGTTGGATTAACTCGCACGTTGCAGCGGGATAAAAAAATTAAACAACAATAAGTATTCGGTTTTTTTAGTTTCAATTAATTTATAAAGGAAGGTTATTTTACATATCAAACTATTTTCACATACCAATTGACTCATCATCACCTTTTATCTAATAATAAATCAATGGCTGAGATTAAAATTATTTTAATATTTCATCTATTTTTTATAATTTAAATATATTTTAAACAGTTAATCTTTAATTGAAAATAATTACACCTCGCGATGAGCATTTAATTATCTTTCTATAGATGGGCACTTTAATAGATTTTTGAAAAAAGAAAAAAAAAACATTGTTTTTTTCACTTTTTTTTTTAATCTTTTTTTCGATTTTTTTTAAACTGAAATTTGTATGAAAAAATCACATGTGATTAAACACCATTTTGAATATCACATGTGATATTAGTGTTAAATCACATATGATATGTAATATCAAAATTATTTTAATATTTCATTTATTTTTTATAATTTAAATATATGTTAAACCGTTACTCTTTAATTGATATTCTTTAATTATACATCTTTTTAATATCAAAATTCTCATAGTTATGACATAACAAGTAATAAAATATGTAATTTAAGTGCAAATATTGTTTAAATTTGCTATTTATTATCGTAGCCACGAGTCATGAACTTTTGAGATAAACTCTGAGATTTTGGTCGTTTATCGAAGATTACCCGATAAAGCTCAAGTTTTATCTTAAATATTAAACCAAAACTAAGCCTAGTAAACAATCTTATACGTGGCTCAAATGTGGCTAGTGGCTAAAGATACCTTGTTATTTATTCTCCCACGTTTTTTTTGTTAATTTTTTCTGGCTCCAACATGTTGAAATGATACTATCAAAGGGCTAATAATGGATTTTAAGGGTCCATTATTCTATGACGCGTAGCTGAACAAAAAAGCAAGAAATATCGAGGCTCTTTTTCACGTGTTGTGTGTCTATGAAAGGATCGTAATAGGCCACCTCAATAGTAGCTTTGGGATCCACACACTTAAATGGCTGAGAATATCTAGGTTCTGAGCAAATGATCGGATATAAATACAATTATCTCTCTCTCATTTACAATTTCAATCATTGACTTTAAATAAAATCTAAACAATAGTCACGTGCTTTTTAATTTATGCCGACTTAAAGCACTTACTTTTTTATTAAATAACTTCAACAATGTAATTTCAAATTTTATCTCGACATCACCAATATAACCCTAACATTACTATATTACCCTTATCTATCTATACTATATTATAAAGCATTTTAGACATTCCTAAAATAAAAAGCTTAAAAAATTAAGATTCAACACTTTCTAATAATGGCAAATTTTAATAAGACATCTATAATAGCATTATTGCAACACTTTAAAGACTTTTTAAACATGTTTTTAAAAATAATAAAAAATACAAAGTAATTTAGTACTCCGTATAAGAAAAAAAAGTCATAATGATAAATCACCAATAAATGTTGTTTTAAAACAACCCTAATATGAAAAATACATGTTATTATACATATTAGACAAACTAATAAAACACACAAATCTTCATGCAATTTATATGTAAACAATGCTCATGGTACATATGGTTTTAAAAACGATGAGACCAATCTGATTCAACAGGGAGCCGGAGTCACCGCGGTTCGGCTAGCCTATAAAAGTCGTCCAAAATGATATTGTTAAATCAAAAGAGTTTAAAATGCATATTAAAATACAATGTTCAAAAAATATTATTAAATCGCAAGATTGCCTCGATAATCAACATATGCGCCTTTTAGAATTTTTTTAATAAAACTTACATTAAAAACTAAAAACTTTGTTTTATAAAAATCGGACGATTTTTTCAAAGTAAAGGATGTAAATGTGTAAAGTCTTAATTGTATGATTATACACATTTACATATATCTATACTATATTATAAAGCATTTGAGACATTCCTAAAATGAAAGGCTTAAAAAATTAAGATTCAACACTTTCTAATAATGGCAAATTTTAATAAGTACATCTATAATAGCATTTGTTGCAACACTTTAAAGCACTTTTTTAGACATGTTTAAAAAAAAAAAAAAAAAATACAAAGTAATTTAGTATAATAAAAGAAACGTCCATAACAATAAATACCTAATAAATGTCATTTTTAAAACCCCTAATATGAAAAATACATGTTATTATACATATTGTACAAACTAATAAAACACACAAATCTTCATGCAATTTATATGTAAAAAGCTCATAGTACATATGGTTTTAAAAAGCGGATAAGGCCAACGGGTTCAACCGGAACCCGAGTCACCACTGTTCGGCTAGCCCGTAAAAGTCGTCCAAAGCGATATTGTTAAATCAATAGAGTTTAAAATGCATATTAAAATACAATGTTCAAAAATATTATTAAATCGCAAGAGTCCTAGAATCAACATATGCGCCTTTTAGAATTTTTTAAATAAAACTTACCAGTAAAACTAAAAACTTTGTTTTATAAAAATAGGACGATTTTTCAAAGCAAAGGATGCAAATGTGTAAAGTCTTAATTGTATGATTATACACATTTACACATATCTATACTATATTATAAAGCATTTGGGACATTCCTAAAAAGGAAGGCTTAGAAAATTAAGATTCAACACTTTCTAATAATGGAAAATTTTAATAAGTACATCTATAATAGCATTTGTTGCAACACTTTAAAGCACTTTTTGAAACATGTTTATTAAAAAAATAATAAAAAAATACAAAGTAATTTAGTATAAGAAAAAAAACGTCCATAACAATAAATACCTAATAAATGTTATTTTTAAAACACCTCTAATATGAAAAATACATGTTATTATACATATTGTACAAACTAATAAAACACACAAATCTTCATGCAATTTATATGTAAACAAGCTCATGGTACATATGGTTTTAAAAATGGACGGGCCAATCCAGGTTCAACCGGAACCGGAGTTACCACCGTACCACCGGTTCGGCTAGCCCATAAAAGTCGTCCGAAAACGATATTGTTAAATCAATAGAGTTTAAAAATGTATATTAAAATACAATGTTCAAAAAATATGATTAAATCGCAAGAGTGCCTCGAGAATCAACATATGCGCATTTTGGAATTTTTTTTAATAAAACTTACCGTAAAAACTAAAAACTTTGTTTTATAAAAATCGGACGATTTTTTCAAAGCAAATGATGCAAATGTGTAAAGTCTTAATTGTATGATTATACACATTTATACATATCTATATTATATTATAAAGCTTTTGAGACATTCCTAAAATGGAAGACTTAAAAAATTAAGATTTAACACTTTCTAATAATGGCAAATTTTAATAAGTACATCTATAATAGCCTTTGTTGCAACACTTTAAAGCACTTTTTTAAACATGTTTTTTAAAAATATAATAAAAAAATACAAAGTAATTTAGTATAATAAAAAAAAGTCCATAACAATAAATACCTAATAAATGTTATGTTTAAAACACCCCTAATATGAAAAATACATGTTATTATACATATTGTACAAACTAATAAAACACACAAATCTTCATGCAATTTATATGTAAACAAACTCATAGTACATATGGTTTTAAAAACGGACCGGGCCAATCAAGGTTCAACCGGGAACCGGAGTCGCCACCGTTGGCTAGCCCATAAAAGTCGTCGAAACGATATTGTTAAATTAATAGAGTTTAAAAATGCATATTAAAATACAATGTTCAAAAATATTATTAAATCGTAAGAGTCATCTAGAATCAACATATGCGCCTTTTGGATTTTTTAATAAAACTTTCCGTAAAACTAAAAACTTTGTTTTATAAAAATCGGATGATTTTTTCAAAGCAAATGATGCTAAAGTGCAAAGTGCTAAGTGTTAATTATATATAAATATATTTGAATATTAATAATTATACTCTTTAAAGTAACCCACATGATTTATTGAATATTTATTTTTATTATTATCTTTATATGTAATCTTTTACTTTTATCATCCATCTATGTGACTATGTGGGACAAATTTAACAAACATTATTTTTGAGAACTAAATTTTCTTAGTATAATGTAAGTGATTTTTAAAAGTCGTTATGATGTTATTATTTAATGATAACTTACGACTCACAATTTATCGCTAACTACTTTTATCTCATACCTTACAATACGCCTACTACCAACTCATATTATCACACCACATCACGTGAATAATCTACAATTTTATATGAAAATTTTGTTATTGAATAATGGGTTTCAAAACTAAAAGTATCGTTATACATATATCATTGTATTGTCAATATAAATCTAAAAATATTTATTTGAATATTTTAATTGTATGGTGTCCGCATTGCAACGCTACGGCCTCGCTAGTATTACTTATAATGCACGAATGCACCTCACTCTTAATTTTAAGACGTACAAGAAATTAAGCAAGATTTACAACACTTTAATGCACCCAATTTTCAGAATTACAACAAAGTAAGCATAGTGTACAACAAAATAAAGTGTTGTGTCATTTTAAAACCAAAATTTTATTAAACAACATTAATGCTATTAAAAACACCATTCACCAAAGATTACAACCATTTAAGCACAATGTACAATAGCTGCAACCAATTTTCAGATTTACAACAAAATAAGCATAGTGTACAACAAAATAAGCATAATGTAATTTTCAGACTTACAACATTAATGCTATTAAAGTGGTCAATGTTATTAATGACTATAATGACTACTACTTACAAAAAAAGAAACATAGTGTACAACACTTTAATGCACATAATTTTTATACGTACAAGACAAGAAGCATAGTATACAACAAAACACACATTAATTAATGATATTTAATGTAGTCAATTATTTAACGGTCAATAAATACAATTAATACTGATTATTAAAACACCCTTACATAAAAATACAAATTATAAAGCATATTGTACAACAAAATTAAACACAATTCTGATTAAATTTCATTACTACAAATAATAAAACACATTATACAAATATTCGCCGAGAGAAGGCGAACAGATAAATGGGTTGAGCCCGAACCAAGCGCTGACCAAACAGACTCGAGCTCGGCGGAGCCGCAGGCCAACGGGTTCGAGCCGAGCAGCACAGGGGTATCTGAAATTTTGATATCGGTAAATTTATTGTTAAAAACATAATAAACTAAAATACATTACTCATCGAAATTTTTATTTCACGATATCCATGCATTAGAACGCTACGGCATCCTCTTAGTCTTCTTTAACATAATGACACTCACTCCCCGGACACAAATACAAGAACACTCAAAAACTTCAATTCCAACCAAGTATGTAAACGACGATCTTTTACTTAACGACAAAAATTCGTTCATTTGGAAATAGAAGTCATTAAAAGCTCTAACTCATATTAGAAACCATAGGTTAGGTTGTTTCTTTCTTCATATTCATTCCATAGAAGGGTTGCCATTAAACTTTAACGACCTTAGTTTATATCTTTATTGGAAAAGAAAACACGAGACTTTAAAATGTCATTATATACGCGTGAACGAAGGTGTTGCGAAATTTAAAGAGACATTAATCCACTGTTGTTTGGATGTTTATGATGGCAAATTTATAGTCATTGATAAAGGTACTGAATATTCTAAATATGTGCCAGTACTGCTAGTGATGATGTTAGTGCTAAAGAGAATAACATGTGCATTCAAGAATCTAATAAAGAACTTGAAATGTTTTTGCACAACCTCTCTCTATTCCTTACGAGATTTTGTGTGTTTTAGAAGCATTTAGCCGCATACTTTCAGTTATAGTAAATGCACGCTAGGTGTTTGAGAAATGTCTCAAAGAAACTCAATGTCTTAAACGCACGCTAGGTGTTTGAGAAAAATGTCTAAAAAAAACTCAAGGTCTTAAAATGTGATATAGTTGTGCGTATCGCGTAAACGCACGCTACGTGTTCGAGCAACGAAAAAACTATTACGGGGCAGGAAAAACCTAAGTCTTTGTATAGAATTGAAAATTTAAGAATGTTTTTTAGTGTTCTTGTATTTGGGTTCTTGAGTGGGTGTGATTATGTTAAAAATGACAAAGGTAATATAGTCATTTCAGGATTATATTGATGAAGTCGGAACAAATTTTGAAAGTTCGTTATTGATGTCATTTAATAAAATAGTAAGTGTTTCAAGTCAATACAAATTTGAAAGTACGTGGCTATTTTCTATCTTTTACCCAATCTCATTTTACATACCATATATGGTATACATGGACATCATTTTACAAACTAGGCTGATGAACAAAATTGCATTTATGTCATATACAATGCATCAAAACACTTTTATAATGTTATAAAATCTCTTGTATCATTTTATAAATTACATACTAAACACTTGCACCAATTTATAAAGACTCTATATGATTTATAAAAATAAAGTTGACAACTAGCAAGAATCTTCCGATAAGAATGGATTCAAATCTCATCTTACATTGAAAGATAAATTAACCATAACTATTACAAACCAAGTTCAAAGATGAAAGCATTCAAATGTGTTTTGCATTAAACCTTTCATAGTCTGGAAAATTAAGTTTGTTAATTAAACACGCTTTATAAAATTAACAAAGGCTAAAAGTGTTTAATCTATTTATGAATTAAATTCAAATTTGAAGTCACCTAATTTACATAAACCTGGCATATTTTGTTTTGGTAATGAGACCAAATCACTTTGTTTTTTTATTGAGTAAACTTCCATAAACACTTACAAGTAAACTTCCATAAACGCTTACAAGTTCAAACATAATTGGTTAGTCAAAAACACGTTTAGGAGCCTTTTGAACAACTGAACATTTGTGAAAAGAACAAAAACATGTAACTAAACCTACTTTAAAATGACTATATAACATCTGTCGGATCCTTGATGGCATAAGGATCTTATCATGATCCGTGGATCACTTGGATCCATCGTGAGCTGTAACTTGTCCCATTTTGCCTATTTAAGCCACCATTTAGTCCACACTCAAACCAAGATTTTGCAATGTAACAAAATAAAATCTCAAGTCTTCTATACCCTCACTAACCCTTTATCATAATGCTTCCAACTCTCATTTGTTGAAAGCACATTAACATATCATGATTCACCAAAGCAAGCCTAGATCTCTTATCATCTTCATTCATTCAAAGCATAGTAACATGTGAAGATCCACCATAACAAGCTTAGAGCTCTTGTCATCTTCATACATTGGAAGCCTCTTATCAAAAGAACATCAACCATATCAATCTTAAAGCATTCATCTCCATTAGACAATCATGTCTTGTATAACCATCATACTACACCATGTATCACTATCATACAACATATTGTATCACCAACTATATTGTAAACTAGAGGTTAGATAGGTTATGTGTTTAGGCCTTAAAACACAAGGGAAATAGGGTTAGTATGTTTAGGCCTTAAAACAAAAAGGTAATAAGTTTGTTATGTTTGGGCCATAAAACAAAACGGGTTTGGTTGTACCCGAAGAAGAACTCGATGTTTACTCACACAAGCTAGCCACTTGTGAATGACTAACCGTAAGAAACTTAAAACGGTTGAGACACTGATTCACTGATAATGAAGGCTTAAGGATATGTGTGTGGATAAAACCTCAATATCGATATCAAAAATAATCACGAAGATAGATTCAAATTCCTTTAGGAAAAAGAATAATAAATCAAATCCCGTGTGTGATTGTGTATACGGATTAGACAACCCGAATCGTTTCCCAACGAGGCGTGAATTGCCAACGTCGTTCTTGGTTTGGAATTTAATGCTCGATGTTTTGGATTAATGATTTGATTTTATTAAACTACGGGAATGGGGAAAGTAATTAAGGTAATCTAATCTACGGGAAATCCTAAGTACGAATATAACTAAAACGTAATTAATAAAACGTAATGCAACTATGTCTAAATTATATCCTAAATATGCCTAAAATTACTTTTACTCTAGAAATGATATTAGAAAACTATTTATGAATTAAAACTATTTTTTTAATATTTTTCTTTATTTTTTAAAATTAAAAACTAATTTTTAACTATTAAAAAAATACTAAAAATTATAAAAATCAAAGAGAAAAATATGAATCTATTTTCTAAAAATCTAAAATAACTCAAAAGACTTTTTAAAACTATTTTTTATTTTTCAGATTAATTTTCTATTTTTATGAATTTAAAACTATTTTAATCTAATTTAAATTGTGAAAATACCAAATAAAAGGGGAAAAATAGGAAAAATCTTTTATGCTTTTTATATTTTTCTTAAACTGAGAAAATTGAAAATTATTTTTTTGGAACTTTTTCTTAATTATTTGCAATTAAAGCTATTTTAAAATGCCTAAAAACTGATTTTAATTGAGAAAAATAGTAAAAAGTGACCAAAAATTATGAAAATCTCAGGAAAATTCTAAAATCTTAATCTAAATCTATGAAAAATAAGAAATCAGCAGCTTATGTGTGAGATATTAAGGCTGTAGTACAACTGATATTAAAATAAGCTAATGAAATTAAGCTAAACAATGAAATGAGCAACCAAGCGATGGCGAAGCTAAGTATTACTAAAATAAGCTAATTGCAACTAAATCCAGCTACTCCTAACCTCTAATTAGTGATCTACCAAGAATTAATGCTAACTGATACTCTATCTAACAGCTTATAAGGTCCTATGTATGAGCTAATGCAACTGCTTATCAGAAGATCTAAGGTGCAATCCAGATAAGCAGACCTTGATATAACTAAACCAAGTTTTAGACTCCAACTCTTTGAAATGAGTCCAATGCAAAGTCTGCAAGTCTGCCTGATTCACACTTAGTTTCTTTGAGTGTGAGCAGACGGTCAGAGATTTAAACGGTGATTTGAAGCTTAAAATGACTTGATAAGATTTAACAAAAGTTGTTTTCAATACTAGACCAAGTGAAGTTGTAAATCCCAAAGTTTGAAACACTTAAACTCGAATTGAATCATGAGAGATCAAACAAGATTTGTGAAAACCGATTTGAACCTTTGACTTTTAAAACGGTTTGAAATTTTGACCAAAGTGAACTTTAATCCAATTTTGTAAACTGATTATGAATTTATAAGCTCAATCAAAGTTATAATAAGCTTATCTAATGAAATATGAACCTAAAACAAGCTACTGCTATCTCAAAATTCCAACAGATGAACAAATTGAAACTGATTTAGAGTGTTTTGACTATTTGATGAAATACTACTATAACCAAGACTTGAGATCACTATCAATAACCTATATGATCATGTATCAATACTCAAATCTGATCAACTAACTCTTACCACAGTTTTGTAAGCAATTCCAAACACTACTGTCTAAATGATTATGTGAACTAAAAACAAATTAAGACTAGTTTATGCTAAACTAACATTAAACTAAGATTAATTACTACAGATTATAACTAAACTCAAATGCAAACAATAGATTCAATGAACAAAACAGATTTAAGAACTTACAAATTTCCTAGCCACTATGGCTTGCAATCATGAAACAGTGAACCTCTAACCTAATAAACCCAACCTACTCCAATTCCAATTCAGATTTAACCCAATCCGACACGCATCATCTCAATCAATCAAATACCGGTGACGAGAACCGGTTAAACGGCGGTGCGGTTTGGACTTCGATTGGACCGATTATTTTGTGATTTGAGTGTGAAAGAAATAAGCTCACAATAAGCTATTAAAAGCTTATATGAACCTTGTGAAACATAAGATCGTATGGATCAATCCATAAACGAGATCTAATATGATTTTTTTATTTTTCAATGATTTTAACTGATTTTTTTTGTATTTTTGAGTTTTTGAAGAAATAAGCTAAATACAGATGTATACTAATGAAATAAGCATTTTAACAAAGATAATAAGTAGATTTAAATCATAAAAACTTAAACAAATACTTGAGAATGAAATCTGAATTTTATTACTCTAAAACTTTTGAGTACAAAATACGAATTACAGAATTTAAAACATTAAAATGAAAACTACAATTAACTAAACCATCGAAAACTAGAGAGAAGAAAGATTAAAGGATGGATCAATTGTGAGTGAATGAAGGTCTTTAAATAGCCAAGCTCAAGGTCTTGGGAAGCTTCGAATTCCTCATTTGTGCTTTCTCAGCTCGTTTTCACCATTAGATCAAATCCCACGTATCTCCACCGATATCAACCCTGGATCACTATTGCCACGTTATTTCCACCAATCGAGAGCGGCGGTGGCCTTAAGCACACGGATGGGTGACTGTCATTCCCATGTGTCGATGGTGTCGAGTAAAGTACTATATTGCCCTTAATTACGGTTAATTTGACCAATTGACTTGAGGGTAAATCTAGGGTTCATGAAATCTGGGTAAATGGGGAAAAAGCGGTATGGATTGTTTATATTATTTTGAGAGTTTTGACCGGGTTTGGTTCGTTGACTCGGGTTATAAAACCGGGTAAAGTGGGTTTAATATTTAAAACCGGGTGTAGTTTGTTTGGGCTTGGACCGGGTATTACATGTTGGGCCATGGATTTTGCTTATTATTGGATAAGGATATTGGACTAGTATAAGTGATCCAAGTAATAATTAAGGGATTAAACTTGTACATTCGGATTTCCAAGGGACCAAAGGTGTAATTCTGACAATGCTCATTAAGGATCAATCTTGTCAATCTCAAATAATCCAAGGGTGAAATTTGTAACTTTTGAATCTTCAAGGGTCATTTCTGCCAAATACTCAAAGTACAGGGACTAATCTTGACATTTCTTCAAACTTGACTGTGACTTCTAAAAATCATCCTCGAGAATAAAATCTTCCAAAATGCACAATCCCGACCTTCATTCACTCAAACTCTCTTGATCTCTCGTGCTCGGTTTACGTCGAATTGGTTCCTTTTGTGTGTTTTTACATATCAGTACTGCACAAGCACAAACTCAAGAAAACCACAAATATTAGCAATAAGCGGCTCTTTCTTGGTTATTTTGGGTCGATTACTAATGAAAAGATATGTGTTTAAGCACATATCAAAATACCCCAGACGAGACCATTGTCGTGTCCTCACGCAATGCAATCAACTCACGCTTCTAAAACCAAGGATTTCAATCTCTTTCTACTAAATCTATGAAGAAGCAGCAAAGATTCCTCAAAAGAGATTAAGAAAGCCTTAATTCTAAAAATGCCCCATTTACCTTTTAATTCACATGTAGATATTACGATTAAGCACATTCCGATTATGAATGACGGTTAGTTGAACTTTCATGTCGATCAATAACTCCAACATTTTTCAAACGACACGTTAGGATCACGGAGTAGAAAACACAACACACGTGAAGTGACCATACGGATAGAATACATCGTCACGATTTTTCACAAGCTCCCAAACTAAGCGTAAACCGAAATCATTGTTACATATGACTACAGATGCTAACACTACCCATGGAAGTTACTTGTGTAATTACCTTTTGTTCCCATTT
>CM040241.1:238490593-238526972 GCA_022545495.1 Chrysanthemum lavandulifolium | reverse complement strand
CCCGCCAAGTCCGAGATAGTGGGATGAAGCCTAGCGGTTACCACAAATCGTGGCGCCCCATGATCTCCTAAACGCAAGGCTAACACTCTCCATGCTATTTTCATCACCTATAAATAGTTTGGACGAGTCATTTTAAGGGTATGTTCATTCAACACAGATTTCACATACTCCATATTATTTACAACACAAGATTTCACATACTCCATATTATTTACAACACATATCACATACTTACTCACGGAGGTGATTCGCAGGCTCAACCCCTCACAAGAATCACTTAACTAAGCCGCCTACTATTTCTTATTGCAGATTGGCTACAAGTTTGGCGCAAGCATATCACTCCTCATACCACTCGATCACCATCGAAGGCCTGGTCGCATTTAATTATTGTACAATCACTTACAAATTCTTGCTGATAGGAACAAACATGGTAGCCGCAAAATTTACGCACCACAAGGACACTCTTAACTACATCCCCGAACATCACCAAAACCAAGGGCCTCACCAAGGAACAAGTTGAAATCTTTAGGAGTCTAGAGAAAGATATTTCCATGAGGTAGGACCATTCATCCTTTTTGTCGACGGAACTAATCTTCGCCAAGAACTAGCCACTATCAACTTCGATTTTCCGCTTGACATCGATGAACCAATTTGTCCTAGGTTTGTCCTAGAATTCTATGCTAGTGTTGTATCTTTCACAAATGAGGATAATTAAATGGCTTTTAGGTTTAGGATCAATGAAAATGACTACTCCATCTCCCTAAACCAATTTGCTCAAGTGCTAGGAATTCCTTGTCGTGGTACATGTGTTTAATCAGATAAGTGGTCACTCACTATCCTTGATGTTATCCATGACCGCTCTCTTACCTACCAAACTCCTTTGGTAGACAAGGACATCATTCGTGAGCACCTCTTCAATGAAAGGGTAGCACCAACCCGTGTCACTCGAGCGGGAAAGGAAGTCAACCGAGATCCATACGGTATGGAACTCAATGAGCTCAAGCCCGAATTCAAAAAGTGGGAGGAACTCCTTGATGACTTACCCTCCGATCAGGTCGAAGGACACCCCTTCGACCTCAGTTGAATTTTCATTACGAAGACCCAAGTCTTTCTTCATAAGTCATTGGTGGCGTAAAATCATTCATCATCGACATGGTTACCAGTTGGGAATTCGCCACCAAGGCCCATGCCTTCGGAGTCTTCTTCGAAGGCGCCAAGACAAAGGAGAACATTGACTTAGTCTTCCCCACCTTCCCACTATATCCTTAGCTTCCCGCCAAGACAGAGAGTATGGATGAAGCCCTAGCGGTTACCATAAATCATGGATGACCCATGATCTCCAAACGCAGCAAACACTCTCCAAGCTTATTTCTTCACCTATAAATAGGTCGACGAGTCATTTCAATGGTATGTTCACTCAACACAAGATTTCACATATTCTACATTACTTACAACACATATCACATACTTACTCTCACACCGGAGGTGGTTCGCGAGGCCCAACCCCACAAGAATCACTTAGCTAAGTGTCTACTATTTCTTATTGCGATTTGCTACAAGTTTCGCAAAGCATATCACCCCATACCCTTCGATCACCATCAAGGCCCGGTCGCATGAAATATTGTACAACCAAAGGCGCCATCCGTGGGACCCGCTACAATTGGTCTCGTTATTCCAAACTTATAACCAAATAATCATACTCACTAGTTTCATGGCATGAATCAAGGAAGAGAAGATACTCCTCCGTGTTTCTCGGCCGACAAAGAATCCTACCAACGATCATAACAACCTTCCCAACATAATCGCGCCCACTTTCAAAGATACGATCTCACCCTGAAATAACTCCCATCAACCATGCTTCAACATCGCCCAACCCCGACCCGGAATCGGTCCTGCGTCGTAGGCTAACATCAAGCACTGTAGTCTTTACTAAGGGCTCAAGGAGGAAAACCTAAATGTGGAGATGCGGAGGAGTTGGAATACTCTAGCAATGAGTATGATGAAGAGATAGAAATGGAGACTAGCCCTCGCCTCCTGGGCTACACGCTCGGTCGAGGATAGGGTCTCCGAGGCAACAAGGCCGAGTGGAAGTTCGTTGGTTTCAAGATGTTCCAGAGGGTTCGACGAGAAGGGAAGGAACAATAGAAGGTTCCAATGGAAGGAGTCACCAAAGGAGACTACAAAGGTTAACTTGCCACCACTCTTGGCAGCCCCATCCGGGGAGAACTCGAGGTGGGTCCCATTGCGCCTTCTCACGATCCCCGAGAAGGCAATCCACCTCAAATGAATGGGGGAGGAAATCTTCCTCATCATGGTATGTACCCTCCTTTTCAAGCTTAATCTTATCCCCATGGGGTTTATAACCCACCTAATAGACAAGCTAGCAACCTTAGCTTTCCTCAACCATACGGAAGCATCCCCTATGGGAAACCTATGGTATACCCTTCTTATCATGTCGAAAGTCACCCACCTTATATACCTACTGCTTACACCCAATATTTTAACCAAAAAACTGTCGGAATACCTCCGAGCCATAACCCATACAATGCCGCCCCCACTTACATGCCACCTTACAACTGCCTTTATTCGGAGCCCATGGGTTCCACAACACCCTTCGTAAGGTGGATAGAATACTACCCTTTGCCCGATGGGTTGAAAATGACCGCACATATTGGTACCTATGATGGGAATGGGGACCCGGATAATTTCTTACATCTGCTCGAAGGGGCAATCGAATGCGAAGTGGGTTATGCATGTTGCTTGCCACATGTTCACATATACCCCGCGAGACTCGTCAGATATGGTGGAATGTGCAAAAAGGTGTAGCATCGTGAATTTGATGATCTCAAGGCAAGGTTTAGATCACACTTCACCAATGTAAAAGTTCACAAGGACTCACCCGACAAGACACAACATTAAGCAGAGGGAAAATGAGAGCACCAGAGCTTTGGTTACTAGATATACCGATGACACCTTGCAGATTCTCGGTTCACACGAAGACCAAAGCATCTCGGGTTTTGTGGATGGCGATTAAAATGTAAGTCCAAGGAGTTCCTATCTACCGACCTTCCCACAACCTACAAAGGCTTAATGGAGAAGACTTACACCGGATCGAAGCCAAAGAAGTGTCTACCAACGGGCTCGATTGAAAACAAAGAAAGTAATGTAAAAATCAAGCACTCTTCTTGGGAAGGGTCCAAAATGTATACAAAGGTGGATGTGCTTATGCTCTACAACAAAAACATCAACCACGGACTCTTGGCTAATCCGTCCAAATTCCAAGGAAATACTTGCTACGGAAAGGGTCGAAGGTTTTCGATCCCCGCTTGGCACGTAGGGAAGAAGTGGTCACATCCAAGTTCGCTATTTCCATGACGATTATGGAAACGACATCAACAATTGCAGAGAGCTCAAGAAACAGGTAAAAGAGGCCGTGAAATCTGGTCAATTGGGACATTTGGTGAAGGGCATAAAGAAAGGTAAAGAGAAGGTCTCCGACACACAGTTGGGGAAAGACACCACACCGGTCGAAGCACCCATCCTCATGGTTCACAGGGAGGATTCTGGTTTAAAAAGAAAATCAGCGGAGGAAGGATTATGCGGGGTAGAAGATGTTACTTTTGCTTCGATCACTGGCAAGGTTCTCTCGAATGACCCCGTGGTCATCAAAGTCCTAATCTCCAATGAGAAGTAAATAGAGCTTACTTAGACTGCAAGATCTTGCAAGTGATCTACTTAACATTGTTTTCAAGCTCAAGCCTTGATAAGGTCAAGAGGGTAGATTCAAGGTACCCTTGGTAGATTCTCGTGAACACTCATGGCCTCGGGAGAAGTCCCTCTAGAGGTTAGGATTGGAGAAGGAAGGCTAAAAGGACATAGACCCTCGGTTTTCGTGATCGTAGGTCCGAATCTCCTATAACCGTTATCAGGAGAACCGCATCTGTAAAAATGGGCATCGAGTCTCCACCATACATGCAAAGAATCAAATTCCAAACACCATTCGGTATTGGAACGAGCTCCATTATAACGCGATGAGGCCTACGGACGAGGCAAAAGGGTCAAACAAATTCTAAGAGCCTCCAAAAGATGTTCTCAATGCACCGATGTCAAGAGTGCATCGTAGTAAACGACCTCTACCCTGATCAAACGGTGGTCATTGGAAAGCAGCTCCCTGCCTCCTTTAAGGCATAACTGGAAAAGTTACTAAGGGCTAATGCGGATGTCTTCGCATGGACTTACTCTGACATGACGGTGGTCCCCAGAACCCTCATCATAGACGGAAAGCCCTTCGGCACTGAGCACAAGCTTAATGAGTTCAAGCACATTGAACCTGTCAAACAAAAGCGTCGAAGCCTTGCACCTGAAGGAATGCCGCAGCATGCAAGGAAGTGGATGAGCTCGTAACAACAGGCATACTCAGGGAGGTAGAGTATCAAACCTGGGTAGCCAATCCGGTTATAGTTAAAAATCATGATGGAGGGCAGTGGATGTGTGTAGACTTCACAGATATCAACAAATCCTATCCGAAGGACTGCTATCCTCTACCAGAAATCGATTGGAAAGTGGAACTTTATCGTGGTTTTAATCGAAATGTTTTCGGATGCTTACAAGGGTTACCATCAAATACATATGATGTAAGAGGACTAAGAGAAAATAGCCTTTTACTGTGAAAGGCGGTATTGTTACAAGAAGATGCCCTTCGGTTTGAAGAATGCATGTGCTACCTACCAAAGGCTAGTGGACAAAGCCTTCAACAAACAAATAGGTAGAACCTTGAAGCATACGTGAGACGATATGGTCATCAAGAGTAGAACGGAGGAGGACATGGTCTCCGACATAAAGGAAACCTTCGATCGCCTCGCGCCATCAACATGAAGTTAAATCTCAAGTGTTCCTTCTGTGGAAGAGGACAATTCCCGGACACCGATCACAAAGCGGTATTAAGACCAACCTTCAAAGGTTAAGGCCATCACAGACTTGCATTGTTAGGAACATGTTTTATTATCAAGTGTAGGTCTTTTCATTTGTAATAGGTCGTTAATAATGATGGTTTATAATTGTTTGTATTATTTCACAACTCATGTAGTAAGCCCATGAGTCGTGATAAGGTTCTTCTAGAACCAAGGGAAACACCCCTACTTATGTAAACATTATAAATACCCCTCCCTAGAAGGAGAGGGTTGTTGGTTCTAATTGAAATTATCATTTCATTAATCCTTAATTAGTTCCTTCCACTTTCTCTTACTAAAACTTTCTCTCTCTAGAAATACATATTGATGTGATAAGATGGTGACCTAACAAGTGGTATCCAGAGCCAAGTTCTCAACATGTTCTTAATTTGCTTCATATGGACTTATGTGGCCCCATGCGTGTACAAAGTGTGAATGGTAAACGATACATTCTGGTTATTGTTGATGATTATTCACGATGGACTTGGGTCTATTTTCTCCGCACTAAAGATCAAGCTCCAACAATGATTATCACCTTTCTCACAAAGATTCAGGTTCAACTCAAAAACACTGTCCGCATTATAAGAATGTATAATGGAACCGAATTCAAAAATCAAACACTTCATGCTTATTTTGAGAAAGTTGAATCACACATCGACCTCGATTGCTCGTGACTCGAACAAAATGGTGTTGTTGAAAGACTAAACCGGACGTTAGTAGAGGTCGCCGAACGATGTTGATTTTCTCACATTACCGGATTTCTTGTCAAGTCGCCTCAACCGCATGTTTTACTCAAAACCGCTCCATCATTCATACGCCATAATAAAACCCCTATGAGATTGTTCACAACCGCAAACCAGAGCATCGACACTTTCATGTTTTGGTGCACTTTGCTATCCGAAAATGATCGTGATGATATTGGTAAACTTCAACGAAAAGTCGACATTGGAGTGTTCATTGGTTCTTGTGAAAATTCGAAGGATTTAAAATTTGGAATCGTCGAACTCGACAAATGATGGAAACCGCTCATGTCAACTTTGATGAGCTTACGATATGGCTTCGAAAGGTAACCGCTTAGGACCCGTGATCCAACCGCCTAAACTTTCCTTCTTCATCACCGCTCCACCTATGGAATTCACTCGTCAACAATTGGAAACTTTGTTTGCTCCTCTTGATGAGATTCCAAAGTAGTGCTCCGGATGTATCGACTGCTTCACGCACACCCCGATCATAATCCAATAACCGATATACCGCTCCAACAACTACAACCGTTGCACCGTGATGCACCGAATGATTCTCAATCAACAGAAGAACACATTGCATCCAACACTAACACAAATGATGAAACACAAAATCAAGAAGTACCGCACCGTAGATTATGACGGAATGCTTTCTTCAATCCATTTGCTCCGGCCCAACCATTCCTCGACATTGGCGAGTCATCTTCACGCAATTTGATCCGCCTATTATGCAGAAACATTCAATCATCACCCTTCGACACATAAATGGACAAAAGATCATCCCTTAGTAAATGTGATTGGTGATCCTTCCAACCTACCATGACGAGACAACGACTTCATATCGATGTTGAAACTTGTGTTTATGCACTCACCGCTTGTCAAGATGAACCACGAAACATTAAAGACGCTATGACATACGACAATTGGATTGAATCAATGCAAGAAGAGTCAATCACCAAACGCCTCAAGTCCGGGAACTTGTTCCAAGACCAGATGGGATTTATGTCATTGGACTCAAATGGATCCGAAAACAAACCGGATGTCAAGGCAATGTTATTCGCAACAAATCTCGCCTTGTGGCTAAAGGGTATTCTCAAGAAGAAGGAATCGACATGAAGAATCGTTTGCACCAAGAGCTAGGCTTGAAGTCGCATTTGATATTTCGCATATCCGCATACAAGAATATCAAGGTTTATCGATGGATGTGAAAACGCGTTTCTAAATGGTCAACTCCGTGAAGAAGTTTATGGGTCAACCGAAGGATTCATTGATTCGTGATCATCCTAACTACGCGTACAAGCTCAAAAGGCTCTTTATGGTCTTAAACAAGCCCCACGGGCATGGTACTACAAACCGTCAAAATTTCTTCTCGCTAATCGCTTATCAAAGGCATCGTTGATCCAACATTTTCATTCAACGTCACGGGAGGATATCTTGATTGTTCAAATTTATGTTGATGATATCATTTTGGTTCAACACATAAAAGTACTCAAACGCTTTTGCAAAATTAATGAAACAAAATTTTGAAATGTCCATGATGGGTGAATTAAAGTTCTTCTTAGACTTGTGTTCATCAATCTCCCGTGGCATATTTTTAAATCACCCAAATATGCTTTGAAATCTTAAAGAAACATGGAATGACCAACAGATACTTATAACACACCTATGTCTCCAACGTCACCAAAGGCGGATGTCGATTTACATGGAAAGTGATCGACCCTACAAAATACCAAGTATTATTGGGTCTCTCATGTATCTAACAACCACAGACCGACATTGTCTTTGTCAGATATCTTTGCTCCGCTATCGATCAAGACCAACTGAAAGACACCTCAATGAGGCTAAAAGAATCCTTCGCTACGTAGGGAACCATTCACTTAGGAACTGGTATCCGGGGATTCTGGTTTTGCACTAATCGCTTTTGATGCCGATCACGCAGGTGTTTAGATACACGCAAAAGTACATCCGTGGTGTTCAGTTTCTCGAGATAAACTTGTGTCTTGGCAACAAAGAAACAAGACCGACATCCATGTCATCAATGTATGTATCGCTGCCATGTCAAGATGTCAGTGCTCGAGATAATTTGGATGAGATCACAACCGATGGACTACGGCTTTGTATTCAACAAGATACCAATGTATCGTGATTCCAAGAGTGCTATTGCCATCTCCTCGCAACACGGTCAAAGATTCCAAGTCAAAGCATATCGCTCTCCGATATCATTTCATCAAAGAGCATGTCGAAAAGGGTACAATTGAATTATACTTTGTGGGTACTCAATACCAATTGCGATTTGTTCACTAAAGCTTTGCCACCGCAAGGTTTATCGAGCTTGTCCATCAAATTGGTATATGGTGTTTGACTCGTAAGATCCGAATCTTTACTCAATCGTTTTAAAACGTCAAACACCAAAACATCTTTCTTTGTAAATACATCTTTCAAAACAAAATACAAAATATAAAATCTTTCAAAATCCAAAAAGATTCTCCTTTATTAAAAAAAAAATTGTGACTTTGAAATTTTACATAAACATTCATTGATTCTGCTTTTTCGCTTAAACCTTGAGTTCGAATTTTCATAAGCACAACAAATCTGATAATATGTTTTTACAACGTATTAATTTGATTCAAATTCGCTCAAGAAGGCTATCTCTCAAATATATTTCCGTATTTGAGGGGAGTACTTTGTTCAACGAAAACAAAATCTTATTCCACCTAAAGGACCCGTAGTACGCTTCAAAGGCCTCAATCCTAATTAAAGGAGCGAAGCTTTAACTGCCTTGCAACAACAAATCTTTGTTCGAATCAATGTTCTTGAAATCCATTTCTTCCCAAATGAATTTTCAATGCCTCAAAAGCATATTTTAATCAACATGTTTTTCAAAACAACATTCATATGCTATTTTTGGGGGAGAAATGTGATTAAAATTGATTGATCGTAGTTATGGAATCTCATAACGTGCTCGACTCGTGATATCACCAATGAATTGACGAACTTTGAAATGTCAAGAATCGAAAAGACTTGTTTCAACTAAACTTGTCTTAGTAGAATGTACCACCGAGACACTCTTGATTGACATGAACTTTGACGGTCAAACCTCCTTTTCAAGGAGATTTTACATCTTCAAGATAGTTATTAGAGCTAGTTGTCACCTAAAAGTCGATAATGGAACTCTTTAACTATACAACGTAACCGTGTCTCATGGGAATTGTTTATCAAGAGTCGATCAATTCAAAAGTGCGAGCTCTTCCTCTTTGTGCGATTTCACCAAAAACTCATAAGCACATGGAGGGGAGTATTTCGAAACCAAAACTCTCAAGGTGTTAGCAAAACATGTTTTCATAATAAACATCTTGAGAGATTTTTCAAGAAAAGGTTTTGTGGCAACATAGGATAGTCATGGAGTTAAAAGGTGACTAAGTTTAGGAATAACGTCCTATGATCCGCCAGAGTCGAGGGATCTACCCAAGGACACCACAAATAGTTAGTATTTAGAAGTTCTTAGGTATGATTGAAAAGGAGAAATGAGAATCGAGAAAGAAGGAGTTGAAGAATTAAAAGAAAAGTTAAAGAAAAGGGTGAAAAGAAATAGCCTCCAAATTATTCAACTTAGGGCAGGACACCGGTTCAATTCATATGCTACTGGTTGTCACAAGATGACATCGGTATTGAAGACAAAGTCGTCATGGACCCAGTGACGCAATGCACTAAACCTTCTAAGCCACTCAAATTCTCTCAAAAGAGCTTGTTTCATTCTCACAGGGAACCCTACGTAATCTATCGACTTTCTCTTAGAGATTGTTGGTATTGAAGAAGGAGACCCTCTCCTTAGTCTCCGCTCAGGAAAACCAAAACGCACCATTGAGTCTAGAGCCACGAGATTCATCAAAAGATCTCTTAGGAACACCTAATATCTCATCATTTGATTGTTCAAACAATAAGGACACAAGTGACATATTCCAGAGTCCTACGCAGATCTTAGCAATCTGCCATAACATTTATGAGGGATTCACAATTGTGATCCTCGGTGATTGAATGGAAATTCTGCTGTGGTCAACATCAAACAAATTCGACAACAGTCACTGTAACTCCTTGTGGTTACGCTTAGTGTGTCTCAAACGGTCTACGATCATAGTGATGCTCGTGTACCTCAATGACTCATCCGAATCAGAGGTGATTTCGACATCGCGTTATCTCACTTGTGGACTCCAGCTCAG
Source organism: Chrysanthemum lavandulifolium (assembly GCA_022545495.1). Taxonomy (NCBI): domain Eukaryota; kingdom Viridiplantae; phylum Streptophyta; class Magnoliopsida; order Asterales; family Asteraceae; genus Chrysanthemum; species Chrysanthemum lavandulifolium. The sequence continues at coordinate 238,517,066 of CM040241.1, read as the reverse complement.
AACAACCTTTGTAAAATTAGAGATGTGTTTTCACACTATGCTTTTAACACTCTCGGTTCAAACTTGTAGGCTACGGATTATTTCTAACCCATGTTTAATGTTTCTTCTTATGGATGCTCACGGTGGAAAAGATCGCAGACTCTTCACATGATCATACCAACATCAACACTAATTGAAGTTCTCTCAATAAGCTTGATTCGCCCCAGACGGTCAAGTTTTCTCACACAAGCTAGCCACTTGTGAATGGCTAACCGTGAAGAAACTTAAAACAGCCTAGAAACAAATGCAATGAAGATCGATAGTATAGTGTTTCCCAGTCGTTATGTCCCAATGACCATGCGAGAATAATCCAACGTATAGTGATCGAGAGATTTGAACGGAAAAGAGTTTGATTTATTATAACTAAAGAAAAAGCAAACAAATTACAAGGGCTTGAATGCAAATTAAAGAAAATTAAAAAGATAAAATATATTAAATAAATGCTATCACTATTTGCAAAATGATGTTTTTGATTTTTCTGTTTTAAAACTTAAATTAAAAACTACGTTACGTACAAAAGAAAACGTGATACCGAAGCAGAATTAATCCTAAAAATATGAAAATGATATTTTTACAAACCTAATGATAAAAGAAAATTTTTAGAAAAAGAAAATTATTTTTAAAACTATTTATCTAATTATTATTAATTAGAAACTATTTTTAACTATTTAATAATAGCCTAAAATACAAGAAAATATGAAATAAAGCTAGAAAAATAAAATTATGACTTGGAAAATCTAAAATAACAAAATAGAATTTTCAAAACTATTTTTATATTTTTCTGATTATTTTTCTATTTTCTATGAATTAAAATCTATTTAAAACTACTTAAATTGCTTAAAAATACAAATTTAACTAAGCAAAATCTGAAAAATATTTTTTTGACTTTTATATTTATCTTAACTTAAGAAAATGAAAATTATTTTTTGAAACTTTTCGATTTAATTGTATTAAATGCTAATTAAAATGACTTAAAAACTGTTTTAAATTAAGAAAAATAGCAAACTGACCTAGAAAAATCTGAAAAATTCAAGATAAGTCTAAAATATTATTATGAACCTATGAAAAATATAAAAACAGTGGGCTGAGTGCAAGAAAATGAAACTGCTAAGCAAGTGCTTATAAATAAGCACTTAGAAATAAGCAAATGAAAACCAATAAGCACCAACTGAACACAGAAGCTCTAATATACTAAAAGTACCCAAATGCAACTTATCACAACTTCTCTAAACCATTGAATTGCAAATTACACAGATTTGGTTATTAGAACTCAAGTGCCAAGCACAGGTTTAGGGGCCTACTTGCAGCTTAAGCACAAGCTACTCAATAAGCTGGAAATGAAAACCAAAAGTGGGAACCTACACTAGACCTAGGCAAGAGCTTGTAAACCAAAAACTAGACCAAGATGAGCTCTGATGAGCTCTTGACAAACCTTGCACAAAACACATGCACACTCGCTATCGAGTGTGTGTAGGCACTTAAGCCCATATTGACAAGCGCTTTAGAACTTATAAAAATTTGACAAAAATCTACAAACTTGATAATAAGAAAGTAGACCAACTCAAGTTTTATAACCACAATTTCACTTGATTTGATCCAGAAATGAAGCAATGAAAATCCACTCACCGCCCAAACCGAATTTCAACTTTTGACTTTTGAGTAGTTTTGTAAGTTTGACTTATGTGAACTTTGAACTCAATTTATGGACCGATCTTGATGTTATATGATGAAATGGAACTACTGCAATCTATTTCTAAGTTTTCTAAACACAAAACAAGACTTTGCTTTTATAAAAATCCATCAGTTGAGTAAATAAGACAGATTAAGTATGATTTTGACTTTTAAGGATTGCAGATGCAATTATATGATAGAGTTGAGTCAAATAGAGTTACACAAGCCTAGAACAACAAGTCCTACCCACTGAACAGTCCTTAAACACAGTTTAAGCAACAAATCCAAACACCACTTTTAAACACTGATTTGCAATAAAAATGAGATAACCACTTAACTAGCATAAATTATTGATCCAACTGAGTTTAACTACTATAATTACCACTAAATGAACAAGTTTGAACTATAGATGACCACAAATACAGATTAAGCAATGACACTTAAAAATTAACTTACAATTGGTCCTTAGCCACAATGGCTTGCCACTGAACACAGGAACAACTAACCTATTCCAATCCCTAACCTAGCTCATTATCATCCCAAATCCATTTCTGCATCAACCCATATCCAATTCTATCTCACTTTTGCTCCAGTTTGACTTTCATTGACCAAATTCCAAAGTTGCTTGAAACTTGAATTTAAGCTTACAAAAAGCTATAATAAGCTTATATAAGCTTGTTTTTACTTGGAAAGAAGTCGTTTGAAGCTTGAATGTCGAGTTTGAAATTGAAAATTTCAACAAAGGCACAATAATATGAAACTTAAACAAACTTTGACATTGATGATTAAAAGTAGATTACATCGATAATGTGACTTTAGTTTAGCACAATGAAACAAAAGATTACACCTTTAAAGCTTAATTAAAACATAATCATAAAACGACATACACTTTGAAAAATAAACTAAGTACTCCTTCTCCTTGCCTCTCTTCCTCTCTTTATACATCAACACTTCCCACTTGTACTCGAGCTTTTCCCACTTTTTTCGTGAGCCGCTGGATGAGTAAGACTTGATATTAGCCGCTTGATGACTTTTGGCGGAAAGAGATATTGCAACCGGACAGGGAGGGTGCATTAAATGTCGCTTTGGATGTTGTTGAGGTGGAGGGGACATGGTGTGGAGTAGGGTGGCTGGAGTTGGAGGTGTTGCAGACAAGGTGGTCGGGGAAGACAGAGGAAAAGGAGGTGGTGGTTTGGCGGTTTTATTTAAATCGTGGATGGTTTCGGGTTAAAAGGGGTGGGTTTTATTATTGGACCGGGTTGGGGTATTGGATTGGGCTTGGGCTGGGTTATCATTTATTTGGGATCCGGTTTGGATTTAGGATATAAGTAAACAAGGACCAAACTTGCAATTCCACAAAAACCAAGGGACCAAATCTGTAATTTTGCAAAGGTAATCCAAGGGTTGGTTTTGACAATATCCAAAAATCCAAAGGTAAAACTTGCAAATCTCAAGTAATTAAAGGACCATTTTTGCCAAATTTGAAACTTGAAGGACTAAACTTGTTATTTCTCAAAACTTTTGATATTTTTCACCAAAGGACTGATTTTGACAACTTATGATTTTAAAAGGACCTTTGGTGATTTTTCTTTGAAATTAAGTGCTCGGGGACTATTTCGACAACTTTTGAAACTTGGGGACTGAACCGCCAATTATGCAAACTTAGCTCGTTTTCATCCGATTTTAAACATTTTGCATCCAAAACATATAAAATGCAATTTTGAGATATTTTCAAGATTTTGATACATTTCGAGCATTTTAAGCGTTTTGCGGTTTAGATTTAACCAAAATGATGAGTATTTACACACTCATCACCGTGATAGAAGGTTCTTCTAGAACCAAGGGAAACACCCCTACTTATGTAAACACTATAAATACCCCTCCCTAGAAGGGAGAGGGTTGTTAGTTCTAATTGAAATTATCATTTCATTAATCCTTAATTAGTTCCTTCCACTTTCTCTCACTAAAACTTTCTCTCTCTAGAAATACATATTGATGTGATAAGATGGTGACCTAACATGCATCCTCCTAAATACCTCAAGGATATACAAAGTCTAAATGGAAAGTTGGCAACCCTCAGCAGATTCCTATCGAAGGGTGCAGACAGATCCTTGCCATTCTTTAAGACACTCAAAGGATGCACGGATAAAAAGACGTCTCAGTGGAGCGCGGATGCAGAAGCTGTCTTTCAAAAGCTCAAGGAGTTCATGACTATCTTACCTACACTTACCGCCCCAATCAAAGGCGGTGTTGTTTATGTACATCGTAGCCTCCTTCGAAAACATCGTACTGCCTTATTAGTGAAAGGAAAAGAAGCAAATCCATTTAATTAGCTAGCGAGTTCTCAGGAGTTGAGCTAAATTATCCAAAGTTAGAGAATTTAATCTTGGCTTTGGTCCATGCCGCGAGGTGCCTTCGAAGGTAGTTCCAGGCTCACCCCATAACCGTGCTCACTGACAAGCCTATTAAGCAGATACTTTCGAAGCCAAAAAAATATGGAAGGATAGCTAAGTGGGCTATCGAGCTAGGAAACACGAAATTGAGTACAAGGGTAGAAACTCGGTCAAAGGGCAAATATTGGCAGACTTCTTAGCCGAAACACCCTCCGGGCCAAAGCAGGACAAAAAGATGCTGAGAAGAAGTCTCAAGAAGACGGTCAAAGGGTGGAAGCTTTACACCGACGGGCCTCCACTCAAGCGGTTTTGGTGCTGGTTAATGCTAGTATACCCTGAAGGAAAGGAGTATACTTATGCACTCCGTTCTGAATTCGATGCTACTAATAATGAAGTGGAGTACGAAGCCTTGCTAGCAGGCCCCCGACTGGCTAAAGACATGGAGGTAGAAGACTTGGCTATTTTTGTTGATTTACAACTGGTGACCAATCAGTTCAAGGGATCCTACAAAGCAAGGCAGCCTGTGATCAAGCAATACCTGGATAAAGCCAAGGAGATTCTCTAAGGGTTTACATCCTACGACATAGAGCATGTTCGAAGGAACCAAACAAAAAAGCGAATGCACTTAGCAAATTGGCATCAATGGCATTTGCTCATCTAACTAAGGAGGTTCTAGTCGAAGTATTGGCAGATAGGTCCATCATCCGAAAGGAGGTGTCTGACGTAATACTGGAGGAAGAGTCAAATTGGATGACTCCGATTAGAGAATACCTAATAAGTGGTATACTGTCGGAGGATCAGGAACTAGCACGAGAGGTTCGCGCCAAAGCACCACAATACGTAATCATGGGGAACTACTTATAAAAGGTCCTTCTTGTCTCCATGGCTTCATTGTGTAGGACCTAGGCAAGCCGCCAACATCATTCAAGAAGTGCACAGGGTCTTGCGGGCTACACGCAGACCTCGCCTGTTGTTTCTAAGATCATGAGGATAGGATATTATTGGCCTTCGATGCACAGTGGACGCAGAGAAATTATCCGTAGTGTGAAGCCTCACAAATCCACTCAAGAGTGCCAAGGCTACCAAAACAAGATATGACCTCCGTGACATCCGCATGGCCTTTCAGCCAATTGGGGATAGATATCGTAGGTCCTCTACCAATTGCTCCAGGAGGGGTAAAATTCTTGGTCGTAGCCATCGATTACTTCACGAAATGGGTTGAAGCCAAGCCTTTAGCATCAATTACAGGGAGGCACATGGAAAGGTTTGTATGGGAACACATCATTTGCCAATTCGGAGTACCCCATATTATCATCTCAGATAACGGGAAACAGTTTACCGAAGGATTATTTCCCGTGTTTTGCAGAGGCTTGAACATAAAGCAATCCTTCACCTCCGTTTACCATCCTCAAGGTAACGGATAGGTGGAAGTTACTAACAGGGACATCATCCAAGGCATAGACCGAAGGCTTGGATACAGCCACCATGGTTGGGTAGATGAATTACCTTAAGTACTCTGGGCTCACAGAATGCACACAAAGTCAAGTCATGGGGAGACACCTTTTAGCTTGACATATGGCACGGAAGCTGGCATCCCTTCGAAAGTGAGTGTCGAAACAGAAAGGGTCATGAACTTCGAAGCAATAGACAATGAAGAAAGACTCCGTAGCAACCTAGACCTACTCGAAGAAAGAAGGGAAATAGCCTCGATCAGCGAGGCTATCCATAAACAAAAGATTGAAAAGTACTACAACAAATAGGTTCGCCTTTGACATTTAAGCCGTGAGAATACGTCCTCCGACTTAACAAATAAAAGTAAAGTCGAGTATCGTGGTAAACTAGGGCCTACATGGGAAGGGCCCTATGTAGTAACGGAAGCATAAGGCAATGGAGCCTACAAGCTGGAAACCCTTGATGGAGACGCTATTGATAGAACTTGGAATGACACTACCCTTCGGAAGTTTTACATATGAAACTTACAATGTCTAAGGACATTTTTTATTTTGCTTTCAATCAATGTATTTGCATTCTTCTCACTTGGGGAAAGAAGCATTAATGGTAGGCGTCTAGTATTCATTTCTTAAAATGATGTAATCCTCCCTACCCACTTAATGATATAACACATTAGAGAGACAAAGTTCTAGAGAGAGAAATGGAAGAGAGTTGGGAACTATGTGAAACAAAGAAAAATGGTATTGAGCTCAACCCTCTACCTTGGGAGGTAGAGGTATTTATAGTGTCATACAAATAAACGCCACCTACGGGCATGGATCGTGCATACAGTGGGTAAAGACCCATCCGTCCTCCACGATGTTACTTAACAAACTACATGCTAACATAACTTGACTACGACTACGAGCTTAACGAATACATATACTTGAGGTGACCGACTCTTTAACGATCAATTTTCTAATTCTAACAATCTCCCCATGGAGGTCACCTCAATTTACAATGAATACAAATAGATATTACATTAGACCGTTTCTAGGATTCTTGATTAAGTTCTTTGCTCAGTAGCTCATAGTCTTTGATTTTTCATGTTCCGCATGTTTGGATAATTAAAAGTGGAGGTCTTTAACTGATCCACGTGATGAAGAGTTTTGAGCCAGCATTGAGATTTTCAGCTAACATAAATCTCTGACTCTTCCTTTGTGGTGTTGGTATTATGTGATGTTGTGACAATTGGACCGACATGCTCACATTCTAGATCATGATATATTCTTGTCAGAGTAGCGGAAGCTTTTATCGGTTCATGATATTTGCAAGAAGATAGCGTAAGCATGGAGCGAAAGTATTAGAGTCGTTGAAGCACCTATCATGATTTCTTTAGAGATGAATGTGTAGTGTGAGCATGCGGCTATGGATTGACAAGATCATTCGATCAACAGAACGTCTGGCGACTGCATACAACAGCTAGCAATAACGTGCATGAAAGTGTCTTTGATCACTTTTGTTGAATTGAGGTACACGGCCCACGGTTCCCGTTGATCAAGACAAGTATTTCCCGTGATCGTATAATCAAGAATTTCCTTGACGTGGTTTCGCAATGCTCTAGTCGTTCTCAAACCGAACGCCTCAAAGAAGACAACACGGAGTGAGTGAACCAATGTAATTGAGATTCACCGATTGATGAAAAGAGATTTAAAAACAATTGTGTATCGCTCAATAGAAATTGTTTTTGCAATACAAAGAAGGTTTTAATGAAAATCAATTATCAATCATAAACACCTTTATTTTGAAATATTAGTACACATCGATGTGCTAAGGAAAAGAGTTTTTAAGCACAACGACCGATTTTTCAAAGGTATCCGTCAATCCATTACCTCGAACCGAGATTGATTCCAAAGATTGAATCGCCCATTGTTTCGCTCGCTTGTAACATGGTTGATCTATTGATAGATCTCTCATGCCACCCACCGTGAGCTTGTTTGATGTTGGCTCTAGAAGGCTTTCCATCTTCATTGTGAATATGTTTGCATATCACCGGATGTTCCGCAATACCACAAGGATAATGCGTGGGACTCATAAGATATAATCTATCTTTCCACATTGTGTGAAACAGAGTCTTCATTGAAAGTGTCCTAATGAGATTTATTGATGATCTCGTGGCTCTAGACTCAATTTTGCATATTTTGGATCCTATTTCGAGACTAGGAGAGGGTCTCCTTCTTCAATATCAACAATCTCTAAGAGAAAGTCGATAGATTATGTCGGTTCCCTGTGAGAATGAAACAAGTCCTTTTAAGAGGAACTTGAGTGGTTTGGGAAGTTGAAGTGCGGGCGTCACCGGGTCCATTATGTCTTGTCTTCAATACCGATGTTACCTTGGTAACCACCAAGAGTATATGAATTGAGCACAGTATCGCATTTCTAAGGTTGAATAATTGAGGGCTATTTATTTTCACCCTTTCTCATTCAATTCTTTTTCATTCTTCAACCCTTCAAGCTTACCGAGACTTCATAACTAGAACCTTGTTGGATTTATTCCAAGATTAGCTCGGCCTTAGTCTCGCACTCTTCCCATATCTCATTTTTCTTATTTTTCAATATACCTAAGGACTTCTACACTATCTAGTGGATTGTCCCTAGGTAGATCCCTCCGATTCCGCGGATCATGGGAACAGATACCTAACCTTATCATCCTTATATCACCATGCATAAAGTAAATTTGGTTGGTCTATTTGGTATTGTTCATCCGCCATTGGAACCAATCGAAACCATTTGAAAATCAATCCGTATACTTGTGATATATTATCAAAGCATTTTGTACCGAATTGTTTTTGATATTTTAGAAAAGAGCTCCCCTCAACATGTGCATCATGTATTTGAAATCGCTTTAGCACACGGAGGCGAGAGGAAAATTAACTTCTTTGATTACCATTTTCTAAGAGATATCATCATCACTTCCCCGATTAAATCAAGCAGATAAAGTATATTGGGAAGGATCAGGTTTTCAAAGGTTTGCTCCCTCAATATGTGCCTCGAGGTTTGAAAGAGTGTTGCACGACTAGAGGGAACCCGCACTTAGATACAAATCAATCACGTTTCAATTCTTTGTGGTCTTAAAAGATGCTCCCCTCAACATGTGCATGGAAAATTTGAAATCGTTTGGCACATGTGGGAGGAAAGCTTATAAACACATATGAAACCAATTATCAAGTTATCGCTTAAACCAATGTAAATCACAATTCTCCCCGATCACATTTTTCAAATTCTTTGAGAGTTGTGATCTTTATTGATATAAATTAAATTTTGAGAGCTTTTTGAGGAGAATAGTGACTTGCTTTTGAAAAGAACATTTTAACTGACAAGGATCAGATTTTCTGACTTTAAACTCCATTGTTTAAACATGCAAGAGTATCTTTTGAAAAACATACCATTAGCAAAGGTTTTGAATCAATTGTATAAAACATTATTCTTTTTTATTTTTTTGTTTTTAAACAATAAACCTTGCTCATTTACGTGCCAATTGTTTGAAAAATGACCTTTCAAAATAACCTTTTTAATTCGAATAAAATCATTCTCCCTTTTAATTTTTTTTAAACAATAAACCTTGCTCATTTACGTGCCAATTGTTTGAATAATGACCTTTCAAAATAACCTTTTTAATTCAAATAAAATCATTCTCACCCTCAATCAATGACACAAGTTGTTGATTGAGAGATAGAGATTTTGACAGATGATAAGCACAAATGATTTACACGAGTAATAGAATACGAGGTATTTTCAAAGCAATTTAGTTTTCATTAGATGGCAAATATTTTCGAAAGAATCATTAGACGGAAAAATATTTGGGAAGAGAAACATTTGTCTTTTGATGACAAACATTTTTTTAAGAATCGAGCATGAGATTTGAAAATAAGATAAAGCATGGCTCGTTCTTTACTTTTAAAACGGGTTACTTGCCTGAAATGACAAGAAGCCACCATTTTTCTCCGCCTCATTTTTTTTTTACAAGACTTAATAAGTTCAAGTCCTAAAAAGAGGGGATCAGGAATCAGAGTACGAGGTGCATCAATTCTGACAAGCTACAATTCCAGAGTGAACATTCTTCAGTTTTGATGGAAACCAGGTCATGATGTTCATGAATGAATTGAGCATTGTACCTGAAAAAGATTGAGGACACTTTGCACTAATAGCACATGTAGTATTGCAAATAGGTGGGTTAGTGACTGGTATATCCTCAATTTTTGATGTAGTACAGTCAGGTCTAGAAGTATCATTAATGGACATCCCATTAAGTTCAACATTCTTGAAGATTTTTCCTGTGGGGATCCACTTAAGACAACTTCTAGGTGAGTAAGTCCGTTTGGTACCTGTGAACTTAAAGAGTCTACCAGTAGGAATCCACTTAAAACAACTGCTAACAAAGTTAGACGAGGCTAGATTCCTGTTCTAAGCATTGGTCCTTTTGCAATTAATTTTCTTCTTAGGGGATTGGTCAGTCATTTGATGCCTCTTATATGGACTAGATGAACTCCTTAAATTCCTGATCATAGACTTTTGAGCATTCAGCTGGGAATTGTCATACCTCAAGTTGGAATGAATTAGCAAAGTGACTAGTTTCGACAAAACTATATTATTATCAACTTGGGAGGCAAGCTTAGATTTTGATAATTTAAATCTTTCTGTCTTAAATGCATTGGGCTGCCTAGTTACAGGGCATTTAGTGGCATTATGAGTAGTTGATTTCTCCAATGTTGATGGTTTTGCGAACTTAGTATTCACTCTATTTCCCGTAATTTTCCTAAGCTCATTTTTTAAAGCAACGGTAGTGAAACTCTTATCCTGAATTAGGGTTTTGAGGGTATCTATGTCAGCTGTCATGGAGTTGATTTGATCTATCTGTTTGGTCCTACACTCCAATGAGTTCTTCTTCAAGGATTCATTTTCTCTTAGCAAATTAGCAACACATAGGGCTAGTTCCTCATTCCTAGACTTAATTGCATCACAAGCTTCACAGTTTATAATGTTTATACCCATATTCTTGTTCATATGAATGTCGATATTTATTTTTTAGATTACAAATGGTTGAGTCTTTGTCTAGAATCTGTGTTTTAATTGATTAATTTCAAAATTCACGCACTCGGGAATTCGGATATGTGCATGCATTTGAAACAGAGAATTTTCTTCCTTTGTCAGTAATGCAATTTCCAAGGAAATGCGTTGTTTTTCAAGAATTAAATATTTGCAAGAAAGTTCATCAAATGCCCATTTTGAAATCATATCATTTGTTTTAAGACATACGACTTAGTCTCAACCATATCAATTTTATCGACACATGTTTATCCATAAATTCAAATGGTTTGATACGCTACGGATGCATTGTGTTGATCATTAAAGAGTAGCTCATCGATGACACCGGATCATCCATCGGTCCGACACTTGCATCCTCATCACTTGTACTAAGTGTCAATGAATTCGAAAGTTTCGTGCTCCTCGGCCTCGATTCTTTGCATTCATTGTCGCCAGACACAAGATTCGATCCCATTCCAATTTCATCGCAGAATCAACCGATGGTGCTCTACATTCGCTCAACTTTCTCGATCACAAGATCCCCGATTGTTTACAATTATCTCTCGATTGTTCTCGGCACTCATCTACCTTTTCATCATTCGCTGTACCTTCCTCAATGTACTTCTCCACATTATCCATGAGTTCGATAAATGTATTGATGAATTCTAATTTCCATTCCAAGATGTTTTTGAAGGAAATACCCATCAAGTGTTGATCAAAATCATGAATATTCCTCATTGATAAATGGTTGGAATTGGTTGTGAATCATCTTGAGTGCAGCAATGGAATCATCCTTCATTATCTTCCCTTTGATGAGCTGGATCTTCAATTGTTCTAATTTTAGCAACAATGTTCTCTTTAATGTAGGTAAGTCCTGACGGAAAAGAGCACTACATTATCCATGGATGTGGATAAAACTTGTGAGATATGAGAGAAAGCAAGAAATAAGGTTCAATATCGCATTCAATATGTAATTGCTAACGAGATTCATTTGGGTTGGACTCAAAGTGTGAAGGGTTTAGATCATCATTGGTTGAATCATAAGGTCAAGCATTCTCGAGTAGTACATACTTTGTCTCGCAGTCCATCGAGTCATATAGTTTGAGCACATTAGAGATTACCGGATCGCCAGAGTAAGCCATGAATGTCGGACTTTCACGGATTTTATAATTCTTTGATTAAACCGGGAAATAGATTCTTTCACGGGATTTTACAAAATCAAAACAACAACCGTAAAGCGTAGCAAAAAGAAGTAAAAGGTCTCAATAGACAAGTAGCTAAACAATCAACTCGCTTAGTTATCAACTCGCTAAACAACCAACTCGTTTAAAGAAACAAGTCGCTTAAAGAACCAACTCGCTTAATAGCCAAGTCGCATATAGAGACAACTTGCTTAATAGCCAAGTCGCAAACAGAGACAACTCGCTTAACCACCAAGTCGCTAAAGTAACTCGCTAGTCAGACAACTCGCTTAATAGCCAAGTCGCTTTAGAACTTAAGTCGCTTAAAGAAACAACTCGCTTAGAACCCAAGTCGCATAAAGAGTCAACTCGCTAAATAGCTAAGTCGCATATACCAACTCGCGTCCAATAACTAAGCAACTCGTTTTGAAGAAACAAAAACTTAGAGACTCAACTCATTTAGTACAACATTCACAATTAACCACTTTATCAATCAAAAACAACCAAACCACAATGATTTAAGACTTCCCATTCAAAACCTAAACACATATGATAATCCTAAACACAAAAGTACACACAAAATTCAAACTTTAACACTAGAATTTTTCCAAATGATTCAAACTCTTCTAAACACTTAAAACCCCAAAAACCTTATGAAATCCACCAAAACAAAGAGCATGAAAGATGAGTGATCAAACCATGGCTCTTGATACCAATTGTAAGATATAGGATTTCATAATCACATCAAAGCATAATCAAGTGGGGCGTTCAATATGTTTAGAGAGAGAAAGTTTTAGAGAGAGAAATGGAAGAGAGTTGGGAACTATGTGAAACAAAGAAAAATAGTATTGAAGCTCCAACCCTCTACCTTGGGAGGTAGAGGTATTTATAGTTTCATACAAATAAACGCCACCTACGGGCGTGAATCGCATACAAAGGGTAAAGACCGTCCGTCCTCCACTGTGTTACTTAACAAACTACTTTGCTAACATAACTTGGCGACGACTACGAGCTTAACTAATACATATACTTGAGGTGACCGACTCTTTAACGATCGAATTTTCTAATTCCTAACATCTTGTTTCGCTCAATACAACAAAGATTTGTCCACCAAGTCGTTTTTATAAGTTTCAATGTCGAAGGGATGTACAAAGACTAACAATACGTCTTGCTCATATGCTTAACATCCACCTCAACTTCACATTAACTTTCCTACGTGGTCTTAAGGTATTCCAAGCCTTTCGCTACCCAAAGGATTAAGATGGAGTGGGTCGCAACCCTCTGTTAGCAATTAAATTATACGATTGCTATATTCTTGGTGAAGTAATTACACACAATGAGGCTATGCATCTACCATATGCCTTAGGTTGTAAAAAATTTACGTGCAAATGAAACGAAAAGAGAAGAATCAAAGATAGAAAAATACAGTCCCTAGTGGCCTTGATGTAGATATTCATTTACGACTAGTTTAACTAGTCCAACAGGCCATAGCCTTAACGATCAAACAAGCAAGATATTGTCTTAGGCCAAGGCCTTTACCACATACATAAAATGTAAATTGTTTCATCAGGCATATAGCCTGGAAAGAGACACATACATATTGTTTGAAATAGGGTACATACCACCCTGAGGGATCAAATTACTGCCACACGGTTCAGCAAACTTTGGAGTGGGTTGGATCAGCAGAAACTAGGGATTAAACCTTGGGAGATGGTTTCCTCTTCGAAGGAGAGGCAGGCTGTACTTTCCTTGGCTTGGCTAGCAAGTCCTCAATAGAGGCCATTGGGTCCTTCGTCGCTCACAAGGAAGGAGAACTCTGCGATGGATAAGGCATTTCGCATCATCATATTCCCGCCCATGGGTTGCTCCGTAGTATGGAACATTTGCAAGCTTCACCGGGTCCCCCTGCCTCGGCCACCTCCTCCAAAGTGGTACATTTACCATGAAATATGGCTGCATTCACCAATTTCCCAATCATAATACCCACATCATCACTATGATACAGCTCTATGGCGATGTAGGGGATGACTTTGGTCACCAAATCAACCCTATCCTTCTTGAGCATTTTCAAACAAAGGTCCAACCCATCCACCTTCTCCCTAAGCTTGATCTCCTGGTCAACTAGCTTTGCCCTCTCTTCTTCAAGGCCTCCGCACTTGGATGTAAGAACGGATATTTGCTCTTTGTAGCCTATGACCTTCGCGCCTTCGAGAGATAGCCCGCTGCACTCAGCTTGGCTTGCAGCTAATTGACCCGTGAGCTTCTCCACATCTGCTCTGAGATCTTGAACCAAGGGATTTTTGTCGAAGTCCTCCATAGCTTCTTCACACTTTGTCTGCAGGTTTGCATACTTCTTGTCCCTAGCCTTTTCCCTGGTAAGCATGACGTCCATCTCTTCCCTAGCCTTGGTGACAGCACGAAGAAGCTCCCTTGTCCTGGAGTTGAGCTGATTATCCAACATACACTATCTAACATAGCTCTTGTCATAAAGATCACATAGCCTTTTCATAGATATGTTGTCCATCACCCCTTTCCAACTGGATGGAGTCACACACTCAACAAGCAAATGACAAGCTAGGGGGACGGAAGCTCCTTTGTATCAGGGAGTCCTGCAGCATAAATAACCTTGTTAGTATGTTATTATTTGCATCTAATTCTTTGTGACAGGGAAGAGGCCTTACCATGAATATCATCCGTGTTGGGCCCTTCGATGGCTGAAAACACCACAGCCTTACCCTGGGCACTCTTATGTCGGGTAGTTCGAGAAGGAGGAGTGGGCAAGATAAGTTTCCTCTTTGATGCAGACTTAGCAGCCTTCGCGCTCGTACCCTTCCTGCTTCGGACTTTGTCTCCAATGCCGGAGGGTCCTACGATGGCCAACTGTTCCTCTGAGGCAGGTTCATCTGAGTCTGCCACATTCTCAACTAGCTGGTCTTCGACATCCAGAGGCTCTTTTTCTTTCAAAGGAGGAGCAGATGACACAGGCTCGATAGGCTGAGCATCAACATCATTATTGTTCATAGACACCGAAGGAGAGCCCACACCATAGCTAGCCTCTTGGGGATCCTTCGGGAGAAAGATGACTTCCTTTGCACCACCAAAGAACAACGAAATTCTGAATGACATTTCTGCAAAAAGGAAGAAAAAAGATAAATATCGAAGGATAAGTTCCTATACCTTATTTTAATTGAAAATTTACATACTTTCTCCACAACAAACAATCTCAAGATGTAACTGAGACCCTCCCAATTTTCAAAGAAGACCACCCATAAACAAGATTGGCTCGTGGAATGTCCGGCAATCAATCGATGAAGAGCTAGACGTGGTACATAGGATTCCTCCTCACAAGATAAGGCGGATCATTAAACCTCTTTTCATCATACTGAAATTCTGGGTTTAGCAAAGTAGGGTATTGTAGAGGAACAATGGTATTTTGGATGTAAAAGAACTTTCCTATCCAATTTTTAATATTCGTAAAGGGATTATCAATAAGATTGGGCACATCCCGTTCACCCCTTTTTGCCAATGTTAACCAGTCTCCTCCAGGGTACAGATTCAAAAACCCTCTAAGTACAGTCAATTACGGTTCATAGCCATAGGCTTTACACATTAAAATGTATGTTATGAGCTTGGCTAGGCCAAAAGGGTTAAACCTAGATATGTGTACTTCGTAGTACTGAAGGAGTTCTAAAATAAGAGGGTGCAATGGTATCCTAAGGTTAGAGGTGGTGAATGCATGGGTATACAGGCCTACATAGTTCTTTGGGGCATCATAAATACCTTGATTTTTGCTGGGTAACATGATTTTGTATTCTTTAGGAATAGGATAATCAGTAAGGAACGCTTTAAGCTCCTCCCTAGTCAAGGTACAACCTTGTTGCCTGATTACGAACTTCTTATTGGTAGACATGGTACTTCTAATCGATAAAAAGTATTGAAAACGTAGTAATAATGGCGGAATGCTTTACTGTTTGCTCGAAAGCTCGCTCGAAGGCGCCTTAGTAGGTGTAAAATTTGGGCGTGGATAAAAATGATATAGGGTTTTACTATTATTGATTTTATATACCCTCTCACATGTTAAATCCTAGCCCTACACGTGTCCAAAGATATCACCTAACCTCCGGATTTCAAATCCTTTTTAAATTTTTGAAGGGACGTTTTGATTTTTCCTAGAAATGGGTGGTTAGGATAAGTACATGCATTAATTACGGGTCAACATTTACTTGACTTTTCATCTTCGTAAATTTTATGATGGAGGGAGGTTTCGTTTTTTTTTGAGTCGTAAGCAATATTTCTAGTTCGTACATATCACTTTCGACCGGGGCTTGATGACGCATTTCCGATCAGTCGAAGGACACCCTTCGACCTCGCTTGAATTTTCATTACGAAGACCCAAATCTTTCTTCATAAGTCATTGGTGGCATAAAATCATTCATCATTGACATGGTTACCGGCTGGGAATTCACCAAACAAGGCCTATGCCCTTCTGAGTCTTCTCTTGAAGGCGCCAAGACAAATGAGAACATTGACTTGGTCTTCCCCACGCTCCCACTATCTCCTTAGCTTCCCGCCAAGACGTAGAGTGGGATGAAGCCTCAGCGGTTACTATAAATCATGGGACGCCCCATGATCTCCGAAACGTGCAAACACTCTCCAAGCTTATTTCTTCACCTATAAATAGGTTGGACGAGTCATTTCAATGGTATGTTCACTCAACACATGATTTCAAATACTACATTACTTACAATACATATCACATACTTACTCTCACGCCGGAGGTGGTTCGCATGGCCCAACCCTCACAAGAATCACTTAACGGTGTCTATTATTTCTTATTGCAGATTGGCTACAAGTTTGGTGCAAGCATATCACCCTCATACCCTTCGATCACCATCAAGGCCCGGTCGCATTTAAATATTGTACAATCACTCCTTAGAGCCAATGTCATTAGCACCATAGGAAATAGAGACCATATCAATACTTGCCTTTGTCACATGCTCTACATCTTATCCACTGTCAACCATTCAACTTAGCTTACTACATTGCTAGGAGAATGGTAGATATCCTACCAAGGCTCCGCTGCTCTTCCATACGGATGCGACTCACCCGTCTCTATATAGCATTTGCACCCATTCCACCAAGTCCAAAAGGGTTGAAGCTAGATTATTCTCTCATCCCTCACATATTTGTGCCCTTGAGTGACAAGCGAGTGTCCAAGACCAAGGCAAAAGGTTAAAGGCCAAAACCTCCAACTCCTTCATCATCATCATCAAATAGCTTCGAAGACGGTCTCCCCAATTCTCGGCTACAACCTCATGAGTACTATGCCTCTCTTCCCGAGATTGAGAATGAATCGGCGGAGTTCAAGCAAACCAAGGGGATGTTCAAGTGCCTTGGAAGGATGATGACAAAGATTTACAAAAAGTTGGATAAGTGAGGTTTTAAGGGAGTGTTTGGAACAAGACAAAAACAATGATGTATGATATTATTTGGGTGTTTTTACTTTGTAGGATGATAAACTAACTTGAAACATTGATTTATGCTAACCGGTTCATGTAGGGGGATAGCACACGGGTGTTATCAAATTTTACACATTTTCACTTATATGTGAAAATCATTAGCCCTTGGTGAAAATCAATGCTCCACTATGTTTGTGTATGCGTTATTGACTGTTCCTAACTAGAAATAATTATTGCCATATGTTTTAAGAAAAATTTCAGGTTTCAGAAAAGTCCCCGATGGTCAAAAATGTGGTCTGTGAAGAATTTTGGGCACCACGGACCAGACGGCACCAATTTTTTGGTTCCGTCTGTTAACAATTTTGGTGCCGCCAAACCTGTACAGGCGGACCAGACGGCACCAAAATTTTGGTTCCGCCTGCGTAAAAAATTGGTGTCGTGGTGACTGCAGGTAATTTTCTAAATTTCGCTAATTTCAACATTCCAAATTACCAGAATTTGCTTCTAGGATAGTTTTTACCAGTTTTTATCCGTATTAGAACTAGTTTAACACACTTAGACATATAGGATATCCATTTCCTACAAGAATTCAAAATTTTCAAAAATTCACCCAAGGAACCCTTTTTCATAAAGGAAGGAACCAAAAATTTGGTTCCTTGTAATCCGTGGGTGATCTTGACTTAGATGATAAGGAACCCTTTCTCAAGATCCTACAATCATTAGAACACATTTATTGCATATATTTGTCTCTTCACTCCATCCTTCTTGTATGGCTTGACTTAGATGATATGACTAGCATTAAAAACACTTCCAAATCATTAGAATCCTCCTTTCTTCTATGGTTTAACATCAAATCAAACACATTTCTCTATAATTTCATAATCCTATAAATTAAGAGCTTCTAAGATGATCATCCTCGCACCTTCTCAATTCCTCTCATCTACTAGAACAAGCTTAAGAAAAAATGATTAAATCTTCTCCATCAAACAAACCTTGCAAGAGAACGGCTAGAATGAGCGTTAGACCATGTTGCTTTGTCAACATTAGCTTATCTTTTGATTCCTCTCCCCTAACCATCTCATCTCCCATAAGAGATGAGAACTTTCTCACTTTGACCACTCCTACACCACCTCCAAAATCACCTATTGTAGTCACCACTCCACCACCAACAAAAACTCCCATTACTAGCTCTCCACCACCGGCTCCCATCCAAATATCCATCACCTCCTAAATCTCCAACTCTCATACCATTAGAGCTATTCTCCACACCACCTACATATTGTTATGACCCTTTATCACGTATACCTTATCACAATAACAACCTTTACCATACAAACACCCACGTTATACAAACAGTAGGTGTAGAGAAAGGAAAGAACTTGGTGACTTAATGTATATTCGTATGTATATGTTTAGAGAGATAGAGAGAAGAAGATGAAAACAATAAGATGTTATATTGCTTCAAAGGAAAACACACACACACACACTCAAGCACACCCCTCAAATGACATACTTGAGGGTATTTATAGTAAGAGAGGATGATGCCCTAAGGCTTGGCCATGAGCCTTGAGATGGACTTGATCGGGCTTGGGTTACACTAACTAGACAAGGCTAGCTTAACTTAACTAATGCCCAATTAGCTTAGCCCAATCCACGAGCCCTTTGACTATTCTAGCACGATATCTAACACACGCTACAAAGTTCCTAAATGTGAATGACCATCACTTCTAATAAAAACTATTATACAATAATCTCCCCAAGGGGTGGTCATTCAAATGATGCTCCACTTGATTTGGTCTTTACTTTACTCGAGCTAGAACTTTGCGTGTAGATATAGAATAGTCTTGATTCTTTGTTCCTTCATGCTTTGTGATCAGATAATGGTGTTGTCTGCCGTTGTCAACTTCGTTGGTTAGGTGTCTCCACGCCTTTCTCCACCATGCTCACACTTCTATTTGACTTTGAGTTTCCAATGATGAAGTTCTCGAGTCTTTACACTTTGTAGATTCTTTGACAATGACGAAGAATCATCTTTAACTTTGAGTTGCCTTTGATTTTGATGAGAACTTTCATGTGTTGTTGGTATGAGCATGTGGCGAGTCTCGCATGATCCATCCGCTCCTGAGCTTCCATAAGAAGAAAACATAAAACAAGTTAGTAATAAGCGGATTCCTAAGACTTACAAGTTTGAATTTCGAGGTGTTAACAAGATAGTGTGAAAACACATCTCTAATTCTTACAAAGGTCGCTCTCGAACCGAGTCCCACAAGTGAGATAACGCGATATACCAAGTACATCTACAGCTCGGATGAGTCGCCGAGGTACACCAAGCATCACCCCACGATCAGACCGTTTGAGACACACTAAACGTAATCCACAAAGAATTACCAGTGACCATTGTCGTGGCGCTTGATGTTGACCACGCAGAGTTTCCATTCAATCATTGAAGAATCACAATTGTGAAACTTCTCATAAATGTTCGCATATTGCTAAGATCTGCGTGGGACTCTATAATATATCACTTGTGTCCTTATTGATGAACAACAAGTGATGTCATGGCAAGTGTTCCTATGAGATATTTTGATGAATCTCGTGGCTCTAGACTCAATAAGTGCATTTTGGTTTTCCCGAGCGGAGACTAGGGAGAGGGTCTCCTCTTCAATACCAACGATCTCTAAGAGAAAGTCGATAGATTATGTAGGGTTCCCAGTGAGAATGAAACAAATCCTTTGAGAGGAATTGAGTGGCTAGAAGGTTAGGTGCAGTCGCCACTCGGGTCCATGACGCCTTTGTCTTCAATACCAAGTGTCATCTAAGTGACAACCAGAGCACATGTATTGAACCCGGTTTCGCCTCTAAGGTTGAGTATGGAGGGCTATTTCTTTTCACCCTTTCTTTTACTTTTCTTTTAATTCTTCAACCCCTTCTATCTCCTTTCTCACATTACTCCTTTTTCAATCATACCTAAGGACTTCTAATACTAACTATGGGTATTGTCCTTGGGTAGATCCCTCCGACTCTGGCGGATCATAGACTAATTTCCTATCCTTAGTCACCTTATAACTCCATGACTATTCCTATGTTGCCATGAAAACCTTTTTCTTCAAAATCTCTCAGAGTGTTTATGATAGAAAACATGTTTGAAACACTCCGTGAGTTTTGGTTTTCGTAAACACTCCCCTTCACATGTGCTTATATTGTTTTGACAAAATCGCACATAGAGGGTAGAGTTCGCACTTTTGAATTGATCGACTTTAAATGAACTAGACCGATTCGAGACACGTTTACATCACTAGAGAACTAGCTTGAAATTATTACCCGTCCTGGTCAAGTCCATAGAAAGTTTCTCGAGATGGAACATTATTCCTCGTCAATTCATTGGTTCCGACTGAGTCGAGCTCATTTTAGATTCAAACAACGAACATTAAACTTTTTGATCACATTTTAATCATGTTTCTCCCCCTCAAAAATAGTATATCTATGATGTTTTGAAACAAAATGGTTAAGAGATATGTTTTTCTAAAAGCATTTGGAGAGAAACCGATTTAGCATGAATTTTGGAACAATTTTGGTTTTATACTCCCCTTAACGAAAGCATATTTTTCAAATGTAAAATTTAGAATCAATTATGGTTTAGAGGAGTTATCTTGGTACCAAATGTGAGAGATTTTGAAAATATTTTGAAAAAATTTCAATCAATGGTACGCAAGATGAAGAAGATTTTGAAAATCTTTTGAAGATATTCGAGAAGAATAATCTTCATTTGTTTTAGGATAAGTGCTCGATATTTATGAAAATCGATTTTGCATAGCACTTTCCTTTCTTTAAAGTGCGGGTTACAATCTGTAGTAATCGCAAGCCATTATGATTTTAGGAATAGCGCTTGAAAAATATTTAAACCTTTGATTTTGATAAGCACTTTCCTTTCTTTGAAGCGGGTCCCGAATCGATGTGTTCGAAGCCATTAATTTGAAGTCCGGTTTCGATCAAGTATACGAAAGCCATTATTTGAAGAAATTTTGAGAAACGACATGTTTTAGAAAACATTTAAAGAACTCTCGCCAAGCATCTCAGACATGCCCGTATCATTGTTGAATGATATTTCTAGATACGTACAGAATATTGATTATACAAGAGACATGTCGTGAGAAGAATATTTTTGGATTTTTGATTTTCTATTGTTTTTGTATTTTTTGAAAGATTTTATATTTTTATATTTTGCTTTTGTTGGTTTTATAAAAGAAATGGAAAATCAAAAATAGAAGATAAAGAGAATGAAGAGGAAGAGTTAACAGAATTGGAACCCTCTGATGAGCTGGGTTCAAAGATGTTTGATTCACCTGCAGCCAAAGAAGAAGAGTTTTCACAAATGTTGTTAGAAGTACAAGATTCCTCACGGTGAGGGTGATCACTATCAACGGTTGTAGTGGTTTTACTTCCTTATCCCGATGATTGACACTATTATATGTGTTGGTGCAAGTGTCAAAATCTTTCCGTGGGAATCCATCTAAGACCAACTTGGTTGAAAACTTTTCCCATGGGTATCCGCCTAAGGTAAGATCTAGGAGTTGTTTTCTAATCGATGCGCTGAAGACTCATTTTTAGAAGAACTACGTCCCAAGAGATCCACCTATTAGGTTTCTTTTCCATGTTCATCTTGTCAACGGGTTTGTTTCTATTTGGTGTCTTAGTGGATTGTGCCTTGGCACGAGAATTATCTTTCTTGAGATATAGTGAGGCACATGCATCATGATTAGTCAGAAGACACATTTTTACATGTAGTACGCATAAATTCAATATTCTTGTTTAAAACAAAGACTTTAACTTTGTTACTACAGCCTTTTGGAAATTGATTCTTGTTCAAAAGAATTAGAATTCCTAGTGTTGTTTTCTAAGGGCATAGCATTTTCGTTTAGCAACTACTCTTAGATGCAAGCCAATCCCTAGTCTTTTGAAGAGTGTTCCTAGGTAATGGTTTACTACTACTAGTAGTGCCTTGAAATCTTGTAGAATTCATCACCCTAGATGTTGCACCTAAAATTCCGTCTTTTCGAGTCTGTGCCTTTTTCCTAGCTTCTTCTAGATAGTGATTGTCGACCATCTCGTTAGAACCAACAGATTCTTTAACTGGATTTGCGGTCACATTCCGTGAACTATTCCTAGAAATGCCAGGTGTAAACACTTTTTCTTTCTCAAAAAAGTTTTTCAAAACTTTGATAATTCTCTTTTAATAGGCAAAGTCTCAGGAGTGATGTTTTGACAAATCATGTTTCTCATTGACTTTTGGAGCAAACCGAGAAATAGACATTTTGGTTTGAAACCGGTTTGGGAACATTTGTTGTCTCCTCACCAATGGTTTTGCAAACTTAGTATCCACACCTTTCCTTTTGACTTCCCACCGAGCTCTCAAAAGATCATTTTGCTCTTTCATGTCCTTGTAGGCACGCCATACCTACGCTTTGTCATACTTGCATTCCTCTGCTTTTTGATCAAGTTGTTTAAAATAGGACACGTTTTCTTTTCAAGTTTTGCAAGAGCATTTTCATATTTTGAAACAATTGCGGAGGTCTCAGATCGAGTCTTTCATGATCTTCAATGTAATATGTTTGTAAGATAATGGACATGATATCGGTAGTCATAACATCTTCAAGAGAGAATCATTTATATTTTCCAAAACTTTGATGTGTTCAAAACTTTCATTAGCTTGCTTTACTGTGGATTTATGGTCCTTGACAAAGTCACTGCTTTTTCAAAAGTGCTTGTTCAACATGAATTACCCTCGACCGATGGCGCTTAATCTGAGGGCAATTGGGTTTTAAAAACTCTTTGTTTCGTCATCATGACGAGTAAACCGATGTTAGTTGTAATATTGGTTTTAGACTTGACAGCCTCTTGAAGATACCCAATTCTAGTTTTAACGTCATCTAAAATGCTTCTAGTATCACTTGTGTTAAAAGGATTGTTTGAAGACATTTGTTCGATTTTCGAAAGAGATTTGGAAACTACAACCGGTTTCAAACCTGGTTTTGAACCTGTGTTGACACTTTGTTTGAAACACTTGGTGTGGTGGAAAACGTTGATTGTTCTTTTGATTAACAAAAGTAATTCCATTGATTTTGTTCCATTTGTTATAATCAATCGGTTTAAGATCCGGATTCTTTTGTTTCATTTTGATCTACTCTCCTCGGATAGTTCCAACGCTTCAAGAGAATCACGAACAATTATGGGTTCATGCAAAGGTTTTCCATTGTTCAACACATTCCATTCTTTCTGAGCTTTCTTGAGGAAACAAGGAGGTGAGTTACCAAGAGCCATTTTATGTGTAGTATGAAAAATCGGATTTACTTGATTAGAGAGCATCTTGTTTGTCTTAGCGGAATGACCCGTTGTAACAAGCAAATTTTCCAACTTTTTGATCATCTCATTTTATCAAGAATT
This sequence comes from Chrysanthemum lavandulifolium, assembly GCA_022545495.1. Classification (NCBI taxonomy): domain Eukaryota; kingdom Viridiplantae; phylum Streptophyta; class Magnoliopsida; order Asterales; family Asteraceae; genus Chrysanthemum; species Chrysanthemum lavandulifolium. The sequence goes on along the minus strand of CM040241.1, from coordinate 238,493,369 downwards.
TCATCAAGAAGAGAATCTTCTCATTTTGAAAAATCAAGAATCAACCGCTTATTCTCTTTTCAAGATCGTAATAAGTTGCTTGTTGTTTAGAAAGATAGTTTTAAGATCGTAAATTTCCTTGTTTAAAGATTTTATTTTCAAGTTCAAATTCACATCAAGTGTGTCATACTTGAGTTGCAATTGTTTTTCTTAAAATGTAATCTCGATAACCAATTTCTAATTCGGACATTTTGTTTGTATGAAATTCATAGGCTTTGGCATGCTCCTTGTAACTTTCAAGCTCGTGGTCAATTTCTTATTCGCGGCCTTAACCTCGCGATTGACCTTACTCACTTTTTCAATTTCAATGCCACGCTTATTGATTAATGATTCAAAATAGGCACGTGTTTCCTCATCGCCTCAAGATTTTGTGCCACACGCCTCCACTAGGATCCACATCCGAGTTTCGTAGTTAGTATTGCTACAATTCGATTGTCCATGTATGTATCATAAGTAGGTGTCGATGTCACGAATGCTATTCATCATGAGTAAACCGATTAGCAATATTACTATAATTTGGTACCTCATTGAGGAATCAGATTACAGACCTGAGGTGTATCAAAAGTAGCACTTGATGTTGTGTCTCATTTGGTTGATCGTAAGACAAGAGCTTGCATTATCATTTGTTTTCTCTCGCCTGCCCCGGATACGTAAATTGTATTCTCGCCAGCCAACTCTATTCCCAATTTTTCTTTCTTTGCTAACAATACCACGTACTTGAGGTTCGGAGGTAGCATGTCGAATCGACGATACCTCGAATCTTGGCTTTGAGGTTCGGAGGTAGCATTCGAACCAAGTCCTAAAACAGCTTATTCCCATTTTGATATCCCATATTCGATTCACAATCGATTCTTGATGTCCAACATATTGCCCTCGCATATTGCATCCGATTCCCCATTTGTATGCCCGTAGTAAATCCATTCTCGATTCCCAATAACATCAACCATGTGTCCTTCTTGACTCATATGCATAGATGGTTGAGCAAATCACAGATAAACTCGAAACCATGTATTGGCGAATCCAAAGAATAGCATTTGTGAAAGAAGTTTGAGACGATCTTTGTCAGCTGCCATTGATGAAGGTATGTGATGATAAAGTTGATGTAGGATCGATTCAACGATAAAGGAGTTGTGGTTGATGAAGATTAAGCTTGGTTGAGGTGTTTCGAAAGTCGCATCAGAACCTTGGTTCTTAAAAATTTTCGCCCAAAATTTGAAATTCACTATAAAATCAATTCTAAGGTCGTATGAAAATTTTGAGTTAAGACAATTTTGACGCCAAATTTGACCTAAAAATTTGAATTTGGGTCCAAAATTTGAATTTTTGACCAAAATTTTCACAGCTAAACCAAAATTTGAATCTCGTAAAATTGAACGCTTAGTCTCCTCAAAAATTCAATTTTACTCAAGTTTTCCCGCCAAAATTTGAATTTGGGTCCAAAATTTGAATTTGGGTCCAAAAATTTGATTTTTTTTTTAAAACCTTAGGCGTAGAAAGAGCTTAGGCGTAGACCAAAGAAGTTACGAGTAGGATATGGTTACGAGTAGGATGTAGTTACGAGTAGGATGTAGTTACGAGTAGGATGTGGTTATGAGTAGGATGTGGTTACGAGTAGGATGGCTTAGGCGAGGAAGCTTAGGCGAGGATTCTTAGGCGAGGATCTTATGCGTGAAAGTATCTTACGCGTAACCTTAAGCTTATGTAGACTAAAAGTTACTCGTAAACCTTACGCGTAATTGTGAAGTTATGCGTGGAGTTACCGTAAGCTATTAGCTTATGCGTAAACTATGGTTAAGAACCAAAATCCTTTACACCGTCACAACAGTAAGGGATATCCAAAAGTCAAGTGTTCCACAAACTTATCCAAGTGAGGGAAGCACCGAGTCACCTTTAAGCTCAAGAATCTGCACCAAAAGTTATGAGTAGAACCTTATGCGTAGTTGACTTTCTTACGCGAGAAATAGGGTTTTGACCTACTCGTAAAAAAATTTCAATGATTCAACCAATTTCTCTTGCACGATATCCTTAAAAACGCTCAAATAACCCAAAATGTTGACCTTTTCACCCAAAGTGCTTAGAAAAGTTACGAGTAGAAATGACCAAAGAACCAAAAACGAGCTTAAAATGAAGAAAACACGTAAAGCTCGAACTTTTGCAAAAAAGAAACTTTAGCACCAAATATACCTTAAACCACAAGAATCTTGAATTTTTAAGTGCAAAAATTAAAGCTTTAAGCGTTTCAAATATGTAAAAACGAGAGCTTTTCGTGTACAATACCAAGACTTCAAAACAAACACAAACACTCCTAAACCATTGTTAGGCGATTGATACCAATTGTTATGACCCTTTATCACGTATACCTTATCACAATAACAACCTTTACCACACAAACACCCACGTTATACAAACAGTAGGCGTAGAGAAAGGAAAGAACTTGGTGACTTGATGTATATTCATATGTATATGTTTAGAGAGATAGAGAGAAGAAGATGAAAACAATAAGATGTTATATTGCTTCAAAGGAAAACACACACACACACACACTCAAGTACACCCCTCAAATGACATACTTGAGGGTATTTATAATAAGAGAGGATGATGCCCTAAGGCTTGGCCATGGGCCTTGAGATGGACTTGGATTGGGCTTGGGTTACACGAACTAGACAAGGCTAGCTTAACTTAACTAATGCCCAATTAGCTTAGCCCAATCCACGAGCCCTTTGACTATTTTAGCACG